>JAODYC010000016.1:236152-246762 GCA_026262405.1 Curvularia hawaiiensis | reverse complement strand
AGCTACGTAGTAGGTTGCATGGTAGGTTTTTTCCCAGGAGGACCAGGCCCATGTACCTAACCATGTGGCGCTTCGCTAAATACGAAAAAGTACTACGTCCAATGCAAACGCTCACTCCTCTTTTCTCCTCCGATTGCCATGCGGCTTAAAAAATCTTGGCGCTGACTAGCAGGTAAGATGGGAATGTTTTGCTGTGCTGGTTGAAGGCAAGCACTGAAGGTACATAACACGATTCTTTGCTCCATGTCATCGGTAGATAGGCATTCGAAACATAGGTGTCGATCTTGGTCGCACTCGGGGGAGCCTCGCCAGCATGGGTTGTTTGTCGAGATTCCCTCAGCCTGATAGCTAAGTTATGGGTGAAGTGGGGGGTGGCTTACCGCTAATTGGTTGTATTGCCAGGGTTTGTTTTAGGTTTGAAGAAAGAGGGATATGCCTTGTCGAGTTGATGCGGCTCTGCTGTGGGGTGCGAGACAGTCGGAGTGCGCCCTTGTGCCTCGTGTGTATGTAAAAAGGCCATGTTTACAACAGGACGTCCTCCTCAAGTTTGCTTGCATCGTTTTTTCTACTTGAGATACATGAGGAATTGGACATCTACGTCTTTCGAGTCTTCTTGAATAAAAGAGCTACTTGTATCCAATTCAGCATCTCCGCTTGAACGCAACGCCTCTTCGTCTTTATCAATTCTCTTTGGCTCACGCAGTTCTATGAGTCTCACCTTGGACCATCTTCCCTTCGATATCCTATTCTGCATTGCTTCCAACCTGAGTCTCGAAGACATTGTGCATCTGGGTCAAACATGTCGGCAACTGGGTGCTCTGCTCGACGAAAGGACAGTTTGCAGAAGCATCATCGAAGTAAGCACAGCAACGTGGGCAGTGCTTACAGGACAGTTGCTGACAAGCTCTTACTACAAAGATCGATTTTCCGTATACAGAAGAAGCAAGACTAGCAAGGACCCAGAAGATGACGTACAAGCAGGCTGTGGAGGCGATTTATACAAGACGACATGCGTTGTCTACTGCGAATCCTTTCTCAGCACGTATCTGGGGCTGTGGAGACGGCTTTGTGTATGGTCAGGGTATGCTGTGCGTGCTGCAAGGCCAGACTGTTCGGGTGTCAGATTTACGCTTACAGTCGCGTGACCTTCAGCTCGACCTCGGGGCTATTGTTGGACAAGTTCTAGGGTCTTCCTGGTCGTCGCCTGGGGACTTCGACGTGGAATTACTGAATTATGCTGACGGGATCCTCGCTGTTCATGTTGCACAAGGCAGTTCGGTAGATGGTGGTTACATCGTCGCTCTGAACATAGAACATGAGCATCATCAAGAAGGTCAAGTAATCCAAGTAGTGCAGCTGACTTCAAGCTCAAAGCTTTTTGTCAGACACACTGCCGACTTTCTCTACTTTGGAACCCATACAGGCAGAGGAAGCGACGGCCACCATAAATGGGAAATCGACGGTGTATGTCTGAACAAGAAGACAAGATTTCCGGATGGGATGAAACTGCTGCTGCTGGACAACTTTCACGGGTCCGACCTTGGCTCTACCGTCGCGTTCGAGATACATAACGGATATTTCTACGCAGTCTCGAATCAAGGTACCTTTGAGGTGGAGGAGATCGACTATACTTCTTTCTACCATGTTGCTCGCTTCCCGATCCATTCGCCGTTGGCAGCTAATGTAGAGAGGGACGAGCGGCTGTACCGTCGACAGCACAGACAGGGACCCATCCACGACTCGTGGACCGATCTTACGCTGCAGCAGGATGAGCGTACGAATGAGACGGTGATTGTCGAGTCACGACGAGAATGGGCGGAAGCATCGTCCCGGCAATCCCGCACATTCTATGTGACGAAGCTGGAATTTGGCGGTCTCAACGGCGCAGAGAAGGCATATGATGAACTGAGCCTACCAGAAGACGATATATACCTCCCGGTCATCGATTCGTCTAACAAGCCCCAATGGAAGCCCACGCCGAATCTATTTAGCTGGAGCCAGCATACAGAGTTTTGCAGCACTGATCCTGCGCCACGCTCCTTTATGCTTGCCAGAACAAAGTTTAGAGCATACAACTACGGGTGCACCACGTTTCTTGATTTGGTAGAGGATGAAGGATGCTGCAATGACGCTTCGAAGCCGCCATGCCTTAGGCTCCGAGTAGGGTCGCGACGCGAGATAGGCATCGCCGGTTCTCTGAACAACGGCAAGGGAAAATGTACTGTTCTTCACACTCCAAGGCCAAACTTTGTAGATAGCGGGACGCGGTACCGACAGTCCCCGATTCGTATGTGGCCGCCTAAGGCATCTCGTTGCCCTTGTTCGCAGCATCTACACGACATACTTAACTCGCCGTTATCGTCGAGTGGAACATGGTACACAAGAAGCATCACAGGAGTGCTCGATGAACAGCGCCTTGTCGTCATGGTCAAAGCAGGGCGTTCGTACGGGCCAAACAACGATAAGACTTTGGGCACTATCATTGTCATAGACTTTACTCGTCCAATGGACAATGGGACCAGCCCGCAGTTAGCACCTGCTGGTCCAACACAGATGAGAGAAAGTTATAGTATTAAAACGGAACCAGGGCCCTGCCTCCAATGGAAATGGGAGCCAGGGCTTGAGAGGCTGTGCAAGGCTGGAACGTGCGGATGGAGGACAGAAGCGAACTGTACGCTGCGAACGAGGGGGGACGTAGGAATGAGAGAAATCTGAGGCTCGAGTGGTGCGCCCACGACGTCTAATTCCATATAAGAAGGCAGTCTTTTGCCTGGTGGGATGTGCTGCAAGGCGTTGGTGCATACATATGTATGTGTATGCATGCAGAATCCTGGCTGCGAGGCTCCTGCATGATTCCTTAGCCCCAACTGTGCCTTGCTGCGTTCAATGAGGCAAATTGTCGTATCTCTTATGGCGAAAAGAACAGATGTATCCTTCCGCTATCGCTAATTGCAGCCATTCACATTCAAGGCGACGGGATATTGTTGGAAGAAGTTGGCTACGCCAGGGGTACTATGTTTGGCGCATTTGCAGCGCCTATGACGCAAGCCCAGCCCTTACCCCAATGCATCGACATAGTGATACTCCGTGTGTAAAACCAAGGTACACGGCTCGAACTTGCCGCGGTTGGGCGGCCGCGATAGATTATTCAATAGGGGATGGCTTCGTGGAGTGACACAGGCTGTGCTGTCAATGTTGAAACTGGGACAACAGCGGCACACCTACGTCATGGCCACCACCTGCCCGCCTTGATAACACACGAGCACGGCCGCGTTGATTCCACACAAACTCACCAAGCTTTGCTTTTACTTTCCGCAAAAACAACCCTGCCCTGAACAATTCAACCAGCACTAGTCGTAGTAACAATGGAGACTATTACCAATCTTGCATCTACTGCCACTACGGCAGCCTCCAAGCTCATCTATGGCGACCAGCCGCAGAACAATGAGACCGCCGGCAAGGAGCCAGTCTCAGGCGAAAAGGGCGCGGGCACTGTCACGGACCCATACGACCAAGGCAATGCTGGTGAGTTTGGGTCGTTCTCTCTCGTCGTGTAGCACGTGCTAAATCCACTACGCAGCAACCCCTCTAGCTACCGCTGACAAGACCGACTTTATCGACTCCTCAAACAACGAGACGGCAGGCAAGGAACCTGTATCGGGAGCGCTGGGCAGCGGTACTGCTACTGAGCCCTTTGACCAGGGCAACAATGGTGAGTCTTGATCCATTGTCTTGTGCTGTCCAGTGCTGACTTTACAAGCCAACGCGACGGAGAAGGCAGCGGAGAAGACTTCTGGTTCGGATGGCTTCCTCAAGCTGGACCCTGTTCACCAAACCCAGACCGAGACGATGGCATCTGCCCCTATCACTGGCAAGGATGACACACCCAATGTTGGCATGCCCATTACGTCACTCGCCCCCGACGCTGCTGTCCTGAGCAGCGGAACTACATCGAACACAACTGGGCCTACTGGTGTTACGGACAAGGTTTGGAAGGAGAACCCACTGGACGATATCAGCCGTTCGGGTGCTCCAGGCGCTGGTCCTGAGGCTCCCAGCAATGTCACTGCTGCGGCTCCAGACACTGCGACAAACACAACCGCCAGCGCCGATGCTGCTATCAAGACCTCGGCTCCCGACTCAGTTACAGCCTCTTCCGGTGTGTACTCTGGCTCTGAGCCGCGTTCAGAGAATAACACTGGCCTCAACAACAAGACTGAGGCGGAGAAGGAGTCCGAGAAGCGTGATACCCCGGCATGGACAGACACCGGCGTCCCTTCAGACAGCACCAAGTATGAGCAGGATGTTGCAAGACAGAATGCAGCCTCTCCCAAGGAGTCCAACAGTATGTTAATTCAGAAAGCCAGGCGTGTTCTGAGCAGTGCTGACGGTGTAGCAGGCGCGATAGAGAAGGAGACCAGTCGCAAATCCGATTCTGCCGAGAGCAGTGAGGAGAAGAGCGGCAAGATGTCGCACCTGAAGGAGAAGATGAAGAACAAGCTTCACATTGGCCACAAGGACAAATAAGCTCCGATGGTAGCCCACAGCAGTATTTGTTTGATGACAGACGAGATATGATACCACGGCGATAGACGCCCTACTTACGAAGAAGTTTCCTGTAATAACGTGTTCTTCAGATAGTTAATCTAATGAATTGAGCAACCAAAAAAAAGACGCGCTTCCTTGCATTTCCTTTTATCGCCCAATCACTGCTGCAGCTCATCCTCGTGGCACTAACTTGAGCTTAGTGGGCCGTGTCGGCAATCTGACGTTGCATGCGACTATGCCCAACAACAACTCCGCCTCATCACACGCCTCACTTGCCACCTGGGCACATCACATTGACACGGATTGGACGGGGGGTCCTTCCATCACGCGACTGACTATCTGCTGTGGCTCTGACCCACCTTATCCGTTCTAGACCCTGCATTTACAGACAAAGTAGGTTAACGGCGAGGCATTAGTTTAGTTGCTCAGCCGGAGCTGTACCTTGTCCTACCCATTAGATACCGATCTTCAAGGACACGACTTCGCAGTTGCTTTCTCTTCAATTCTCTCTTTTCAATATTGTTGTTCTTCTTTAGTTGTTTTCCTTGGCAATATACGCAACACTTCAATCATGGGCAATATCGGAAACGAAAACGCTGTCCGCAACGCTGACAGGACAAATCATGATAGAACAACACCCGAGAGTGACACACGAATAGCAAGAGATTTGTCTAGCTCTCCTCATCGCAAAGGTTACATGGACGAAGCAAAGATGATACGAAGAGCGGCGGGCAAGATTCCAAACATTTGTATTGTCGGGGCGGGCGTGGCGGGACTGAGATGTGCGGATGTCTTATTGAAGCAGGGTGTGAAGGTTACGATACTAGAGGGGAGAAATAGGATTGGTGGACGGGTGAGTATTTAGAAATAAGAAGTCCCCCTTTGAGAGGGGTTGAGTGCTAAGAGGTTGTAGTTGTGCCAGAGTAATAACTTGGGTCACTTGGTCGATCTGTAAGTCTCTAATATGGTTGAACCATTCTTTCTCGTTGAAAGGTATGTGTAACTAACGTGCTGGGAAGCGGCCCAAACTGGATACATGGCACCGACGACAATCCCATTCTTGATCTCGCCAAGGAAACACAGACTGTGACTATGAACTGGGATGGTCGGCAGTCTGTTTTTGACGGCGCGGGAAAACACATGCCTGATGAAGAAGCGGCTGAGAATACGGAGCATGTCTGGAACATCATTGAGCAGGCTATGAAGTTTTCAAACGAAGAGTCTGCGACAATACCGGCAGAGAAGAGCTTGTACGACTACTTCCAGGAGCAGGTAACGAAGATGTTTCCGGGTGGTGATGAGGTAGCGAAGAAAAAGCGACAGACCATTCTTGAGATGGCTGAGATGTGGGGTGCCTTTGTCGGCTCGCCGATCCAGACACAGAGTCTGAAGTTTTTCTGGCTCGAGGAATGCATCGACGGCGAGAACCTCTTTGTCGCATCGACATACGACAAGATTCTAAAGAAGATAGCCGAACCAGCACTCCAAGGCGCCACAATACTCTTCGAGCACAAGGTCAAAACCATCACCTCGCATGAGACCGACGGTCAACCGAGTGTGACGCTCGAGCTCGAGGGCCGACAAAACATGACATTTGACGAAGTCGTCATGACAGCTCCCTTGGGCTGGTTAAAACGAAACATGGCTGCTTTCACCCCGGAGCTACCAGCCCGCTTCCAAAAGGCCGTGAAAAGCCTGGGCTACGGACACCTTGACAAAGTCTACATTACTTTCCCCACGGCCTTCTGGGACACGCCATCACAATCAGCCCCCAGCAAAAACAACAACCCAACCACCCCATCTCCAACCCACTACCCCGGCTTCACCCACTGGACGCACCCCACCTACACCTCCAACACGAACCCTCACGCCTGGAACCAAGAAGCCGTCAACCTCGCCGCCCTCCCCTCTCCAACCGCCCATCCCACCCTCCTCTTCTACACCCACGGCCCCACAAGCCAGCACCTCGCACACCTCCTCTCCTCGACCCCATCTTCCAAGCACACCGAAGCCCTAACCACCTTCTTCACACCGTACTTCTCCCTCTTGCCCAACTACACCGCCTCGAACCCTTCCTGCCATCCTACAGCTCTACTAGCCACGGCATGGGCAAACGACGAATTAGCGGGTTACGGGTCTTATTGTAATTTTCAAACTGGGCTGGAGAAAGGGGATGAGGATGTCGAGGTTCTGAGAAAGGGACTGCCGGAAAGAGGCATCTGGGTGGCGGGGGAGCATTGTGCGCCGTTTGTGGCGCTGGGGACGGTAACGGGAGCGTATTGGAGTGGAGAGGGAGTTGCAAGGAGGGTCGGGGAAGTGTGGGGGTTGAGTGGGACAGGTCGTGAGGTTTGAAGGGGCTTAGAAGGAGGAGGATATGTTGGGTTGTTGTGATGACATGAGAGATAAAGAGGACTAGATGTCGGGGTTTGTAACTGCGTCAAGCGAGTTAGTTTTACTTTTCGGGTCTTGGACTATAAGAGAGGTTAGAGAACAAGAACGTCAACAGAAGACACCACAGTAACGCCACAAATCAGATACCACCCCTTGCTGTAAAAGATGATGGTTTGCATATTCAAAGAACCGCTAGCCGAAAGGAAACAAATTCACCCACACACACACACTCTCATCCACCATCCATAACCCCTCCACGCATCTCATCTATGGTATCTTCGATGCCTCCCCAAAACAGCCTACAGTACCCTTCCCTGTGCTTGTGCTCGGGGTATTTGCTTCGTAATGCCACCACCCAGCCGGCAGGCGGTTCAGTCGTCGCATCGCCGCATCCTTCGCTCGTGTCGTTCAAGTGAGCTCGAGTGTAAAGCTGATAGGCGGCCACGGAGAACATCGTTCTACTCGTCCTCCACGCCTTCAAGCAACGTGTGTTCGAGCACATCACTTAGAGTAACGACACCCTTGAGCTTGCTGTTCTCGTCAATGACAATGAAGCGGTGTACGCGCGAACGGCGGATCGTGTCGTAGATGGTTGACATGTTGTCGTTGAGCGAGCAGGTGAATATACCGGGGAAGTCCTACGTAGGTTAGCATGGCGCTTGTATAAGTTTAATAAGCGACTTACATCTGAACGCTTCAACAATGCATCGCCGACGGTCAGATTGAGGTCGTCATACACACCGCCCTTGATGAGCGCTATGACGTCCACAGCTTCAAACACATTGAGCACCGTGCCTGTCACAGTCAGCCTCGCCTTACTCACTCATACAAACACCCTACCTGTTTTGTCCAGAATAGGTACACTGGATATGCTCTTCTTGACAAGCATGTGTATGACGTCCATGACAGGCGTGTCCATGGATGCGGTAGCGAGATCCTCGTACGTGCCGACATTCAGCTCCCTGAGCGGCTTCCGTAGCTTCTGCGTCTCCTTGACATTGACGGCGATAAACTTCAATATGCGATATTGTGTAATGACGCTGACGACCATGGTTCGGTGTGTCTCGTCATCGCTATCGACAATGGGTATACGCCGAGCGCGCGATTCGAGCATCTTTCGGCATGCTTCGTACACGGGGCGGTCTGGATGGATAGATATGGTTTCTATAGGCTTGACTCCGAGTGATCTCTCAATATCTGTTCTTGCATCAGTAAGTGTTTGGTGTATGTGCCTGGACCGAGCTTCTTTACCTCGCAAACTGTTGAGGCGGAACTGATCTACTCGGGCCAGCGCGTCTGGGTTCTGCCAGTAGTACTGGATGACATTTATGTAGTCCGAAGTCGTGAGGAGCCCGGCAAAAGTGGATGACTTGGAGTCCCACAGCGGCGCTGAGACGATGCCTGCAATACGGCGCTCAGTTCATGATAGCCTTTGGACACGATACTTTCACATGCTCACCATTCTGGTTCAGGATGTTCAGGCTCTTTTTTACTAGCAGTGCGGTATCGAAAACGATCAAGCGGTAGCTAATAGGCAGCACGTCATAGCTCGTCCTCGCCTTGAGAAAAGCTCTGATAGTTCTCTAGCCGCTTGTCAGCCTGTCACCGTGACCTCTTTGTGTCCAGCCGAGCATTGCCATACCAGGCCGTCTAGCTGCTCACGGTCGATAGCCGAAAGCTGGCGCGGTTGCTCTTTCGGAGGCAACGGGGCCCGAGACTGCTGGAGCAGATCCCTAGGTGTCACGAAAGCCGGTCGCGCATCGCTGCCGAGGGCGTTGGTCGTTGAGTCTGCCGCGTCGACGCCGGACATGGTTTATGGCGACGCTCCTCGGAGCAGCATGGGACGTGTCACTCCAGTAGTAATGGGTTCAGGCAAGGTTACCGGGGGCACTGGGCTCATGGAACGCAAGACTTCTGAGAAATGTCGTGGAGGTTGGCGGAGGTAGAGGCCCCACGATCGTCACTAGCGTATCGTGGTCGTAGAAAGTCCATGCGCAAACATGCGGGGCAAATCAACGTGTTGCAAGAAACATGGCACATGTATTGAATGCGATACAAAGTCTTGAATCTTTTTGCTTAATTCCGACTATAAAGCACTTGGTTCGGAGGCAGCGCTAACCCTAAGAAATGCAGATGGAGCAAGCGCAAGGTACCTATAAGCACACCGAGAAACCACGCGTTACCGCCACTTGCTCATGGTGGTTATGCGCCTCGCCAGTCGCGCATAACAACACCCCAGCTATAGAATGCATCCAATAGACCCTGGGCCCTTACTAACTATACATCGTTTTTCCTGGCGGCTTTAGCAGCCTCGAGATTCAGCTCGGGACCGGGCTCAGCCTCGGTTTCCTCCATGATGATCTCCTTTGTCGCATTTTCAACTGACGTCTCTGGCTCACCAATCGACTTCCTTGCCTGCGCTACGATTGAGTCTGCCTCAGTGATGCCGCCTTTTGCAGCTGCCTGTTCTTGATCCAGACTTGTAGCCTCGTTCTTCCGCTGGCGGAGAGCCTTGTTGTCGAATCGCACAACCATGCAGGATAGGTTGTCGGTGGAGAAGCGCGCGAGAGCGTAGTCGACGAGTTTCTTCGAGGCTTCTTGAGGATCATGGATGTGGCGAACGAGATCAACTGCTTCTTGGTCGGAGCAGACGTCCCAGAGCTGTAGATGTTAGCGAGTGAAAAGGTTCAAGACACAAATGAACTTACACCATCGCAGGCGAGAATGAGAAACTCGTCTTGGTCAGCCTGGATAACGGTCTCCGTGGTGTAGGGGTGTCCGGTGACCAGGTCTTTCATGTATGCGTCGCCCAATGCACGCGTGACAGCGAGGACACCATTGACGCGGTTGTTAAGTATCAAACCACCAGCACTAGCCACACGACGTCCTTCGTTCTCGTCGCTGCCCTTGTGGTCGTACGAAAGGCGAAGAGCCCGGCCATTCCGACAGAGGACAATGCGCGCGTCACCCACATTCGCCGTGTACAAGACACGTTGTCGAGAAGCCTCGCTTCGTAGTTTGGCTTCTACTTGTTCGGCTGCAGGCTCCGAAGTAGGAGCAGCAGCAGCAGCAGCANNAGCAGCAGCAGCAGCAGCATCGGCGCCTTCTTTGGCCTCGCCGCCTTCGCCGGCTTGCTTGATAGCTGAGACGGCCGCAGGAGCAAAGAGTACAGAGCCGGTCGACGATTGCGAGTTGGGCACTCGATCTTCCCACCGCAAAACCGCGATGACAGCAGTGCAACCGCTGTTCTTCAAGGGAAGCTTCTCCAGCTGCTGGTCGACAAGAGTAAAGGTCTGGTCGAGAAGTTCGGGTATTGGTGTGTTGGGGTTCTTTCGAATTGTCTCTTCCAGAATCAAATGGAGCTTCTTTCCACACCAGTCGGCAGCAAAAGTACCCGCATGTCCGTCGAAGATGGCAAAGTAGCCATTGTCGCTCTCGACTACCGCCTGCGCCAGAGGGTCAGACTGAACCGAACTCGCGTCCGAGACGGCACGGGTCTTGTCATTGCCATACGAGGGGGCCGGAGTGCTCAGGAAATTGTATAGGTATGCATGTGTATCCTCCATAGTCCGCCTGCACTTTTTGTTCTTGTCCTCAGTGACGCCGACGCGGAACGTGGAGCGGGGCCCGGGGGCGGACTCGCCGGCCGAGTTGTTGAGCGAGCCCTGGGG
>JAODYC010000016.1:223383-236102 GCA_026262405.1 Curvularia hawaiiensis | reverse complement strand
GTTGAGCGAGCCCTGGGGCACGCTGAGGGCAGCATCCGACTTGCCTAGTTTCTGCATTGGAGTTTGGGCAGCTGGCTTTTCGGGCGAGTGGGCGTTGGCGTTGGCAGCGGGGGCGGATGACGAAGTCGAGGTGGGAGAGGAGCCGCCAAAGTGCAGCGACTGCTTCGCGCTCGAGAACATGTCGCGGGCACGCGACACGCCACTGGTCCGCCGCTTTCTCTCGGGTGGAGCAGCAGAATCGCTGGCCTTGCGATCGGTCGCAGCGGAGCCGTTGCTCGCGCCGTGGGTGTCGGTCGAGGATGCGGCAGCCGGCCTGGGCGCGTCGCTGGGTGCAGGGGTCTCTATGGCGGAACCTTCATCGTCTTTTGCATTCCCGAACATCTTCGAGAGCAAGCCGCCCTGGGCGCTCCGGCGCCTGTTACCTGCCAGCTTGGGAGATTGCGGCGCTGCTTACGTACCGGGTGGCGGCGAACGGGGGCACGGGTGCAGAGAGGAAGAGGGAGCGAGAAGCCGAGACGAGCAAGGCTGGAGGAGCAAGAATATGGGGGGAAGAAATGTACGCAGACAAGGCCAAGGGGAGGCGCTGGGAGAGCAGGAGAGAGATGGGGCTAGGTGTGATGACGTCGGGCGAGAGACGGCGGGGTGAGCAAGTGTGCGAGCGGCAGTGCCAATTGGCGGGAGTGGAAGGCTGGACGCTTGACGCTTGCTTGACGCCTGCTTGACGCCGGGAAGGGGTGGCCGCGACAACGATAGACAGACGGTGACAGCGCGTAGCAAGCCGTGGCGGTTTGTGGACTGCGGATTGCGGATTGTGGATTGCGGACGGGGGTGGGCGATGGCAGCAACAAACAACAAGGAGTAGGCCACGATGCCGTGCGCGACTATCTAAAGTACCTACCCTACCCACGCCTAACCCGTACCGTGCGTCAGCCGCTGTCCCCAGCCAGGTCGTGGATCTGATCGTCCGTCTATTACCCCGCCCGTGCTGTGAATGAGGCCGGAGGCCTGGCCGGACGAACCCAGTCTTGTGACTCTTCTTCTCCCTCGGGCTCCAAGCTGCCTAATAAAGACACCCTTCGCTCCCAGGGGTTGCATCTCGGCCTACGATCAGCAACATCTAGGCTCCCTGCATGCGCGCCGGCGCGCTGGGTGGGCCCGCCTGGATAGTGACTAAACTCTTACACATACGACCTGGCTCCACGTGGGACGGGACTAGGGGCATCCCAGGTTTGCTAGGACTAAGACATTTGTCTACGAGTATGCCTTCAAACTAACTGTGCTCTTCAGCAGACGCAAGCAACAGTATTGGACCCGCCCGTGCCTCCGGCAGCTCGCCGTGGTCTACCAAACGACGAATATAGGCTGCAAACTCCTCCCTGTGCATTGGTGCCTCCTCGCTACTACCATGGGAAAAGAGTTGTGCTGAGACTTTGTCTGCAACATCGGCTGCGATGCGTCCAACTGCTCTCTGCATCTCAAGGCCTAGAACAAGCCGTGCTTTGCATATGAGACGGCGCTGGGAGCTGCTCCAGCAAGACCGAGACTGCGTATCTGGAGCCAACACCTCACGGTACAGTGCCAGAAGCTGGGCCTGACATTGTACATTTCCGTTCATAGCCTCGCGTACCAGCTTCTCAAGATAGCTCTCTAGCGATACTGGATCGAGTTTCATTAAAACGTCTGCAGTGAGAGGCATATCATGCTCGGTCCCGTTCGTGTGTATGGATGTACTTCTGCGACCTTGTGGGTATTGCTTTCTCTTGACAGAACGCGAGATATAAACTGTGGTGGGAGTCGCTGCTCTCATGCGTACAGCAGTGGCCAGAGTAGCCTGTTCTAGCACTTCATCTACATGAGCGTTGACTGAAGCTACTGCGCTTGTACTTTCGCGTAATCCAGAAACGTCGTCTGAAGTATAGAGAATACGCCGCGTGCATTGACATCCATTGCAATGGAATCCAGGACATAGACCTCCCAAGGTCACACTTACCTCTGCAATGTCGCACTTCTGGCGTCGGACTTTCTGGAGCTTGCGTCGGCAGGATTTGCTAGTAGCAGTGTTGACTTTAGGTCGAATGAGTGTTTTGATAATGGTCGCGAGGCGACAGTGCAGACCATATTTCTTCATCTGCACAATTGATTGCTTCAGAATTTTAAAACGTGTATTTACTCTCTTTTATGGGAATACTCGATAATGTTTAATAATTCAAGTACTCTTCTTTCCTTTTTTTTCTTGCTCTTCATTGTTCCTTATTTTCGATAACACAAAGCCTTTGTTGCGAGCATGAGCACTGTTGAAGGCTTCACACGCCTTATACAATAGCTTTGTCTTCCTGCTTCCGCCACAGTGCCTCTCTTCTACACAACGTCTTGAAATATGCCTTTCCCCAAACCAATCTAACTATTAGCAGCGGGAAGGAGGGTTTCGCCAAATCCACGCCTTCTCACCAATACCATTACTTCCCTAGAAATCGCACGACTCAGCCAGTATCTGAGCCAGTTCCTCTAGGGCCTCTTGATCCTCCGCTGTGAAACCATTGAGCTCCGCGCAGTCAATGTCGATAATCGCGACCACCTAGTTAAACATTAGTGCCCATATGTCTTGTAATTTCAATCGCAGCATAAATCTGTAAAGTAATGCAAAGTAGATATTCCCAAGTAGAAGAGAAGAAAGCCACACACCTTTCCCTCCTTGACGATCGGCACCACAATCTCACTCTTACTCGCCCCATCACACGCAATGTGCCCCGGGAACTTTTCCACATCCTCCACCAGCTGCGTCTTTGCGTCTTGCGCCGCCTTGCCACACACACCCCGACCAAACGCAATCACCTGGCACGCCACTTGGCCCTGGAACGGCCCAAGAAGTAGCTGTGACGGATTTGACGGATCGGTGAAGTAGAAGCCCGCCCAATTGACAGCCGAAGAAGGAGCAGGCAGGGAGTGAAACGCATGCCAGAGAAGGGAAGCTGCGTTTGAGAAGTTGCTGTTTGCGTGAAAAAAAAGAGGATATGTCAGACACTTTTTCTTCGTTTGGACTCTTTGCCAGTTGGTATACTGGATAGACTAACTCACCAGACCTGTAATCAGCGTTAGCATACCTCTAGTCCCAAAGCCCTTTCTGCATACATACCCAATTCCGCTGCCCATCAAACAGCGCCCTCGCCTGCTCTAACACTTGTCCATACACCTCTTTCTTGCTCATGCCCTCGGCAAACGTAGATGAATCGGCGTGCACCTTTGTTTATCCCCATTAGCGACTAACAATACCAGACTATGGCCAGCTAGCCAGCAAACAGAAAAAAGACGTACCATGATGTCGATACCTCAGCTGTCAAGCACGTTCCAGACGTTTTTTTTTCAAGCAAGACAAAAGTACACTTGCAAATGCACACACACACTGATTTCTCTCTAACGCACTCGCCGAGGCTTGCCGGATGATCGAAGAGATATAAAAACCCACACAGGCACGCACACACACACAATTCAGCTTGGAATTTGGAAGCCCCTACTACAACCGAAGGTTCTTTGTAACTCAAAACGACGGTTTCTGCGCCTTTGATTTCAAAGCCAGTGGAAACACAATAAGTTAGCGAGGTTGAACTAACTCAATGGATGCTTTTTTTGCGCATGACTGTTTTTGGTGATGACGGGGGGGAAGGAGAATTGCCCTGGTTGGTGTGTGCTGAATAGGGCTAGACTAACTAGGTAGTAACAAAAAACTTGCGATCGCGTCATCGTTTGGGTTGGTTGGGCCGAATCAACTACTTCGTACCTATTACTACATGTCTGAAATCTCCGATGGGCATTTCAGCTGGTAAATGAGAGATAGAACTATATGTATTATTTCGCTTCTAGGCGGAAGACTGGGGGAGCCTCTGCAGAAGCATTCGTAACTGAAAGCATCATTGTATGCCCTTTGCTCTTTCCCCAACTTAAGCATTGTGGTTACAAGGATCTATGATCAAATTGTCCCCATTACCTATCTTGATTTTCATAAAAAAAAAGGACCGTACGAATCTCCACATACCCACCTTCTTCCGCCCTACTATCCAGCCCAAGGAAAACTCGGTCAAAAGGTGTTCTATTCACGTAAGAGAAATCTCTCATCCTAAAGTGACATGCTTCGTCGCTTTTTTTTTCCCAAGATCCCAGGTATATGTATGAAATATCACACAACAATGCCTCATGGCACTTGAATCAAGGCCGGTTGGCGCAATGGTAGCGCGTGGCCCTCCTATAGTAATGTAGCCACCCAAAGCTGCAGAACTTCAAAGGCCAAGGTTGCGGGTTCGAGTCCCGTGCTGGTCGTAGATGAGATGCAAGGACCCGTTGTCCTTTGTATCCAATGCGTGGTTGTGGAGAAGTTGAGATTTTTTGGTGTAGCATGATAATGTCACGTGATTGACCGGTCATGTGATGTGGATTTCGAGCGGGCTATACTTGTACATTCTGCACCGCTGACCATCCCTGGTATGTTTTTGCTAGCACACCATTACACACAAACTACTACACATCACACAAAGACCATATCGAGCTAGAGAAATATTTCTTTTGAACAGTTGAGATTACGCTCATCATTAACTCATACACGTCATGAACATATCCGCAGCTATATGACCGCGAAGAGGGACAAGACTACAGTAAAGCCGTGCAAGAACCCGTGTCCGGTGACGAGACAGTAGAAAAAGTGACGTGAAAGAAGAAGAGAATAAACACTCCGTGCGCCACACCCAGCCAAGTGTTCAAACAGAGAGATATCCCAAAGACCAATATGCACACATATTAGCCTATCCAAAAACGCCGACTCCCATAAAGACATTTATTTGCAGCGCCGGGCCCGACGGCATGCTGATGGACGAGAAAATTGACTTGGACAGAAAACGAAGCGAGCACAATCGTAACAAATGTCGTGTGTCCCAAGGCGCCATGCTAGAAACTCCGTGTAATGAAGATGGACATTCACAAGTTGAAATCCAGAAACGTTCCTTATGCTTTGGTTCGTGAGATGGCATTGCCCACGCTGCCAACGCGGCCACTGGTTTTCCGCACACCAGACTTGCCGTCTGTGCTTCGCCGTGAAGGGCTCGAGCGGACCTTGGTCATGCTGATGCTACCATTGCCGCTCTTGTCCTTGGGCGTCTTTGGTCGTGCACCGGCTGGTGCCGTGTTCTCGAGGTCACTCTCTTCGCCGTAGCCAAAAGAGGTATGTGTCACTGAGGTCTGGATGACCGACGTAGTGCTGAAGGCGCGGCGCTGCTTGTCCTTCAAAGTAGGTGAGCGTGCAGGTGAACGCGACGATGTTCGCCGTGCGATCTGGCGCAGGTGGAACTCCTCGTCTGACTCTCCATCAAAGCGCGTAATCTCCGCCCTGACCTCTGTGTGCGACTTTGCGAATGGCTCGTTCTCGTCAATACGCTGGGGCGATTGTCGCGATCCGTTGCCGTAAAGCTTGCTAGTCTTTCGTGGCTGTCCTGGTGTCGGGGCTGGCAGATTGTCTTCTAGTACACCAATGTGTCCCGAGTTGCTTCGCTCGTTGGACTCAATCTCGCCCAGGGCTGCGCGCTTCTGTGATCCATTGGGTGGGGTGAAGGTTTGCCCGTTGCTAGCAAGGCGTTGCTTGTGCGGTGACTTTGTAGGTGTGGAAGGCACCATTTGAGCATACTTGGCCTTCATGGTGTCCTCGTACCACCACTCTCGGAAAGTGCCCTGGTTCAAGTGAAGCCAGTGCTGCTGAGGACCAACAACCATTCCTGGGCGCATGAAGCGCATGTAGGCAATGATCTCGTTCGCGGTGAAGCCGTGCTTGTAGATCAGATATGCTCCAATGAGGCAACCAGTTCGGCCCAGACCAGCTTTGCAGTGAACGGCGATGCCTCGCTTTTGTACCGTGATCATCTCGTGCGCGAGGTTGACGAACTTGCGGACCAGCGAGAGGGGTGGGCATGTTCCATCGTCGAAGATCATGTTGAGATGCTGAATGCCAAGCTTGGTAAAGTATGTGGAAGAATACAGCTCCGAGTTCAGGCGAACGACGAGGCCGATGTTGCGCGCGCAGAAATGCGAAAGCACGTTCTTGAAGGGGCTGGGAAGGTCGGATCTTTGGACCTCGGCGATGTTGGAAGGAAGTGTGGCATACATGGGCGAAGAGGTAGAGATCTCGTGGGTGGGCTTTTGTTGCGGCGAGGCAAATGCAAGGAAGTCGGGGGTGATCCAGTTGAAGTCTCCCATGTCTACGCGTTCGTACTTTTCGTACCTGAATAGGTTAGCAGCAATCAGTAGCAGTAGGGGTGGGTCACATACTCCTCCAGACTGAAGTCCTTAAGTCCACAGAGGCCCTCCTCCTTGGCCTTCCACACACCGTAGATGACGTCCTGAATGTTGAGAACATAGTCGGCCTGGCTGTAGCCGGCGTCGCGGAAGGGCATGCAGGGGGGGTCCATCTGAGCGATGGGTGCCAGGGCAAGGTGAGGCGGCCATGACTGGATGAGGACCATGTAGCATGCCAGGATACAGGCAGCGTTTGCGCGACCTAAGCATGTCAATAGGGGCGCAAGAGCGGCAATGGTGGAGTGGTCTTACTCCGCGAATCAGCGTTGCTCCAGAAAACCACGGCGCGGTCCTCGTTGGCAGGATCGCCTAGGACTTCGTGCAGCTGGACGGCGAATCGGTACAGGTGACCAATGTGCAGCGGGCCAAAGTCGCCGTGGAAGGCGTTGTACAGCAGCGTCTTGTCGATGCTGAAGTAGACGGGGGGAAGCGCCTTGTGGCTGGAGACAGTAGGACCGCCATGTGCGCGCGATGAGCGCTTCGAGGGCGACTGCGAGTGCTTGGGATAGGGGAAGGGAGTGGAGGCATCTGGAGCATACGTGTACGAGGCCAGGTAGAGGCGGTCCTGGATGTACTAGAGGGCGGATGGATCAGCACGAGAGGCAATGGTGGGTTGTTTTGGCGGTTGTTGTGCTCTCACCTCGATGACCTGGCCGTAGCTGGTCGCGGACGTGCGCGGCATTTTGGAGACTCGCTCGCGGGGAGAGGACATGAAGCGGAAGCTGCGACGCTCAAAGGGCTTGTCTGGCGCAGCTGGGGAAGCGACGACCGACGGCGGACAGAGTACTGCGCACGAGGCGTTGGGACGAAAGCAGCGAAGTCGGCAGCGCGACGCAGCGGCGAGTCGGCGAGGGAGAGGGAGAGGGGAGCTGTGGTGGAGAGGCGGGCGGCGTGGCGGCGGGTGTGCCGTCTGCTGTTCCTGCTGCGGTCTGGGTTAAGGAATAATTGTAAAGATGGCCGACGTGCGGAAGTGGTAGCAAGTTTAAGCAGCATGCCTATGTTGTTGTTGTTTACTGGCGCACGGACTCGCCCGCTAGCTCCACCCGCTGGTTTCGACGCCCGCCAACAGCATCACAACAACTGCGAGCCTAGGGGCCCGAGCGCCATCACAACAAGGCACGGGCGGGCGTCGTCCCCGACTGCGTCTCCGCCGCAGGGCCCGTTGTTGTGCTCCGGCTCATGCAGCGCTGTGCTGGCCACTCGTCGTCTGCGTCTGCTCGGCCTGGGCCGCTCTCGTCTCTTGGGAAACCAACACCATCTCTCATCTCCCTGCAGCTGTCCTTCTGCACACATGACCTCACAGGGTCCAGTGCCACCGCTTCGAGCCATGCCGTAATTACACACATGCCTCCGCTGCCATAGTGATGGCAGCAACAACAACAACCACTGTGTCCGGCGTACGCGGCCATCTCATCTTGGCTTGGACCGTCTAGCTTGCATGGCTGCAATGGCCTCGTCTTGTGCCCCCAATAGTCACACTCGTAATGCAATTAGAGTTGGCTGCCGTTGCCCGGTACTAAGATACATTTGACGTGTGGTATCGATAAGATGCGATGCTTAGCTGACCTGCATCACGTGCGCTATGCATCAAGAACATCGCCTGGCAACCCTACCACAACATCCCCCAACACTCCATCCAAGCAACATCTTCCGCACTCAGGCAACAACGTTCGCCTGGCGGAAATGATACGAAGAGGCAGAACCGAAGGCTGGCTCAAACGGCCTATTGATGCATTGCCTACCTGGGCCACTTTTAACGGCATCAAATTCAACAATGTCAAAATTGGACCCTTGCCTGGTTACGAGGAGAGGGGATCGACCGTCATCGCTGAGCACACCCTCCCAGGAAGCAACGTCGAACCTCTCCTCATAGTGCCCAAAGAGTTGATCATCTCTCGTCAAAACATAGATCTGCTTGCCAAGTCGGACCATCAATTGTTTCATCTTCTTGAAGCCCTTGGAGACTTCGGAAGGGTGCGTGATAGACTGCTAGCCCATCAACTACTCGTGATAGTAACGCTTCGCAGACAACACGAGGCGCCGTGCTCTCCTTCTTGCTTCTCCAGGCTACTATCTGCTGTCCTGATACAAAGGATGTGGGCGTGCTGAACCCTCTCACAGAGTACATCAAATTCCTTCCAGACGAGCTGCTCCCCACCTTCTGGACAGAGGAGGAACGGGAGCTTCTAGTCGGAACAACGCTCCAGCCTGCGGTTAGCGCAAAGCTCAACAGTCTGTTGCGCGAGTTCGAGAATCTGCGCACTGCTACCGAGTCGATTCCATGGTGCAGAAAGTACTGGTGGGACGACAACAATGGAATGCTCACTCTCGATGACTGGATGCGCGTCGACGCCATGTACAGGTCTCGAGCATTAGAGTTTCCAGGCACTGGCGATTGCATGATGCCATGCGTCGACATGGCCAATCACGCATCAGGCGATGCAACCGCCGCCTTGTATGAGACGGATGGTGACGGCAATGGCTTGCTTCTACTCCGAGAGGGGAAAACAGTGGAACAAGGCGGCGAGGTAACAATTACGTGCGTTGCAGTCAGCGAATCAATATGCCGTGCTGACGACTGTAGGTATGGTGACGACAAAGGTGCATGTGAAAACATCTTCTCATACGGATTCCTTGAAGATGGAATGACATCTGCAAAAGTCCTGTTTCTAGATCTCGAGATTCCAGATGACGACCCCCTGAGACCTGCAAAGATGTACGTCTCCACTGAAGCGCCGGGCTTTCGCATCTTTGAAAAGGATGGTGCCGTAGACTGGGAAGGAGACTTCATATGGCTTGTTGTAGTCAACGAAGAAGATGGGTTAGATTTCAAAATCAGACAAACCACCGACGGTAAGAGGGATATCCAGAGTTTTTGGAAAGAGGGTGAGTTGGATACTTCCAAACTACGCCATCACCTGGAAAAAGAAGAAACATGGGACGTCTTCAAGTTGCGCGCGACAGTCCTCTTGCAGAACCGCATCGACGCGCAGATCGAGATGCTCCAAGAGACCAAACATGTCAAGCGCGAGACTACTGTTCGAGAAACGCCCTGGCGACTGTCGGAGCGACTCCGAAGCTTAGAGCTAGACTTGCTCCAGCGTGCTGCGGCTGCTTTTGACGAACAAGTAAGAACAACCTTTCCTCCCCCCTGCATGCTTCAAACAAATTATTCCATGGTCCTTTTTAAGCATGCAGCCTTCACCGCCCTTTTTGTAGAGTGCCTGTTGGCACCATGTCGGCAACTTGCGCTTGATCGGCCACACGTGGCGACCGCGTTCCTGCAGCTGCCCTGTGCAACCAGTAGTGACGGTTACTGACACGAACTACAGAAAGCCAAATTGCTAGACTCACCGATCGTCGTACACTACTTGGGCTTGGACGAACAGGAGGAAGAGGGGGAAGAAGAGGTTGATTTTTCTTAAGCACCAAAGAGCCAAACTAGTGCTACTCAACTTGTAGCGTGCATGTACTACGCGGCAGCGAAGTGGTCCTACACCTGGTAAGACATCACACCGTAGCAACAGCGTCCATCAAACAACCCTGGGAGAAGCAAAGAATTTCTGCCACGTATTCCGACCCTTTTGATCCTCCTGGGTACATATCCTCGGGCAGTTGGTGCGTCGCTGTTGATTGTTGTAATGTCAGCGCTTACATAGAGTGCTGTTAACATGCATACGGCGCAGTTGGTAATATCACGCCATGTTGTATGTTGAGCAGAGATCAGCTGCCTGACACCAATCAAAGACATGCCTCAAGTCTTCTCCACAAAGCTAAGATAACTGATCGGCTGCATGGTTGGGAAGCTTGACTGGAATGAGCCGCTTGCCACGTTGTGTACCCAGCAACGTTCTTCTGGAACGGTGCTAGGGCGACTCGAGACTACGCTGATTTGCTTGGATGAACTCCGAGAGGCAAGCAACTCGCAGGGTACATTGAGTGGGTGTATCCAGCAAGTAAGTCGTACGAGCAGCGAATGAGGCGTGCCTCTTAGCGACAGGCTTCCTGCGCTATGCCTTGCACAAAGACGACTCTCAAATATAGCCAGGGTCCAGGGCATCACCAGGCAGATGAAAGGGAGAGATTATAACGAGTGTAACCAGGGCTGGCGCCCTTGACGTTCTGAGACTGTAGTTCCATATATTCCCAGTTGTTGAAGCTCATCAGGCGTCCCGAGGGCCGCCGAGAACGGCCGTCGTAGTTCTGACAAGCTGCAGGCGACCCCGCAAGCTGATTGCAGCAAGTCATGGTTAAGGTTTAGGGTCCAGCGATGGGCGAAAATGTATCGGCGAGAATCCACGCTGCTCGTCTGTGGCCTGATGGAATGGCGCCTTTCCGCCCCCGCCTTTTGCCCACAAATTCCCCCGGATCCCGCTAGGCCAGGGTGGCATGTGGCAGCGCAGCTTGATCAATACATTTGCCAGCCCGCCCCGATTCTTCCGCCCACCTTTTACCCCCTCGTCAATCTGTGCATCCGCTCACCTCGACTTTATCCGCCGGCTGCCGCTACACTGCAGCAATAATATACGCCTTTCGAAGACACTAGCGACGACGGAGACAACGACAACGACAAAAAACCATCGCCTGGATTTTGCAGAGCACGCGCCCTCCGCCAACCCAGGACTACCGGATGACAGGACGCAACTCTACCCATTAGCGGACTGCCCATAGGGCCTGCACAAGACAGTACCATCACGACATCCACGACGCGCAAAAGCCGACCAGGATCGCCACCATGCCTGGAATTTTGCCTATGAAGGTCATCAAAGTCGGCTCAAGCTGCCAGAGCCGCATCGCCCAAGCCTGCGATCGTTGTCGCTCCAAGAAGATACGATGCGACGGCATCCGCCCCAGCTGCACCCAATGCACAAACGTCGGATTCGAGTGCAAGACGAGCGACAAGCTCAGCCGCCGCGCTTTCCCTAGGGGATACACCGAGTCGTTGGAAGAACGTGTCCGCGCTTTAGAAGGCGAAGTCCGCGAACTCAAGGAGCTACTTGACGAAAAGGACGAGAAGATCGACATGCTATCGCGTATCCACTCGCATTCTCCAGCATCACAGTCTTCCGCAAAGCGGCCATCACCACATTCTCCGGCCTCCCCTGAGGGCCGTGACGAGTCACAAGAGAAGGACGATACGTTCAAGGTACAGCAGACGCCACATCTACTCGACGACTCAAACCATGATTCCTACTTTGTAGGCAATTCAGCCGGGCGGACGCTTGTCGGTATGTCAATCTGCTCCCTCTCTGGCGGCACGTTATGCCTAACACTTCGCAGAGGCCTTTAAGCAAAAAGCACAAGAAGCAGGCAGACTCTCAACTGACGTTGACTCTGGCGTCTTCTTCGGCGCAGGTGCGAAGCCGGCCGCAACTCAGTCTAAACGGACTGTGTCTTTCAAGGCCCCTCCTCGCTTGGTCTCAGACCAAATGGTCAACATCTTCTTTCAGGAGTGGGCACCTTTGTTCCCAATCCTCCACCGCCCAACCTTCCTGTCTCTGTACGAGCAGTATGTTGCTAGCCCAGACACGATGACCGATAAAAAGTCCATCGCACAGCTTAATCTCGTATTTGGAATCGCTGCACTTTCGAGTGACGTACGTATCAGTCCCTTGTCACATTCTTGGTCACAAACTAACACTTCACAGCCTCGTGATGGCCAAGATGTTGATTCCTTCGAAGCCCAGTGGCAGAGCGCAGTTGACAGCTTCTTGATGGAAAACGATGTAGCAACCCTTCAGTGTCTTGTTCTTGCTCAGATCTTCTGCCTCCTGAGAGCTGATTACTCTCGGCTGCTCAAATACAAGGGCTTGGCTATTGGCTTATCACAACGCCTTGGCTTGCATCAGTCCCAGAAGCGCTTCGCTCTCGACGCACTGACGTGTGAAACACGCAAGAAGACGTTTTGGTCACTCTACACCGTTGACTGGTACGTATTATCCGACCGAGTATCCACCTTTACGACGCTGATCTCCCCTATAGTCTTTCCGCTGCACACATTGGTCTTCCGACGCTGATCCGCGAGGAGGATGTGCACTGTGAGTACCCGGTCGATGCCGATGACGAATACGTCACAGAGAAGGGCTTCCTGCCGACCTTGCCCGGCGAGTTCACCAAGGTCTCGAGTGCGCTAGCACTCTTTCGCCTGTCACGCATCCTGTCCAAGGTCCTCACGGAACTGTATCCGGGATCGACATCACATGACATCTCCTTCCGCACCATCGCAACGCTGGCGGATGAGCTAGAGGATTGGCAAACCAACCTTGCACCGCACCTCAAGCTCACGTTTGCTCAGGACAAGCCGAGCACCAACGTTACCAGTAGTCGCTCACCTATTTTAGTAAGTACAGTCCACATGGTGCTACGTATTCAAAGTACTTACAACACCA
>JAODYC010000016.1:209613-221007 GCA_026262405.1 Curvularia hawaiiensis | reverse complement strand
GTGTGTGTGCGTGTGTGTGAATGGATAAGGCAATGAGTTGCGGGCTTACGGGGATTTTTAGCGTTTGTGGTGGGCTTATTCCAACAGCCTTGTTTTCCATGCCTTTCCGTACGTGGGGGAGAAGAAAGAAGTAATATGCGGGGTAAACTTTGGGGGGACGGCGGCTGCATTTGCCGGTTCTAGTAGTAGGGGTCAAACAACACAGAGATCTTGTAGCACTTTGCTTTTTTCCTTGACTTTCTTTTGTCACATAATCGTACGATTCTAGAAGGTTTGGTTTTTCGCTTGCTTTTATTTTTGGTTATGCTTCTGACTTCTACGGCAAAATAAGTAAGGAAGAAACGGCTGTGCAGGCACATATACTCCTACAGTACGCGCACGCGGCGCCATTTACTTTATTGATTGCGCAAACTTTGGGTGATCAGGCTTTTTGCCGTTTCTTCTTTCGCTACGCAAGGCCAGGCATAGAGGGAATGATTGCCGAAGAAACGCATCACCGATCGAAGAGAGCGATGATTGTGCCATACATTCAAGGTGTGGTGATCGCCAGTAAGAGTGGGGACGGGATGTTTCTAACGTCATACAATCGCGATGCTACCAGGGTAACGTATGCTTTGGAGAATCCCATATCCAATTAAGGGCTACCCAACAAGGGGTTTCCCCCGTTCTATGAGACAATGGCAAGCCGGTTTTCTACATTTCGTGGGTCCGCACGTTGATTGCCTTGTTCTGGAGCTGAAACCTGCGTCAGTCGTGGTGGGTTGCACGAGTCGAACGAGGCTAGAGACGCTGAAGTGCGGGGCGACCAAGTAAGACCATGCGGTTGTCATTGTAAGCGTACCAGCTAGTCACTAGATGCCAGCCCGTATCGAAGCGATACCGAGGATGCAGCAGCACCTGAAAGGCCCTGCATGGTTGGAGAGTTGGAGACGGTATGGACGATGCTTATCTCTGGGAAAAGACAAACATGACGCAGTGTTCAGACAATGGGGGATACCGACATCGGGAGTACCCAGTTTAAAGTGGTTTGATCATGGCGGCCCCCCCATATCCACACAGATATCCATGTATAACGTCGCTAGCGCAAAAACTCGGCATTCAGGTAGTCGACAAAGACTTCTTTTATCCTTGCTTTGGAGAAGCTGTGCTGCCGGTTCAGAGTGATGAATTGGCGTCGGATGCGCTGGAGCTGTGGGAGCGTCATTGGCGTCGCGGGCAGCTCAATTGGCTTCTCGACATCGGCTACAACTACCTCACCACCTCCTTCGCCAGGGTGGTCTTTCTGGTAAACCATTATCTGCGCGAGTATGTCCGATGTCGTCTTGTCGAGCTCGTAGAGGTAGTTCTGCTCGGTCGCTGGTTTCTATTGCCTGTTAGATGAAGGCGATGAGGGTGAGGTCCGGAATACGTACCAGCACTGTGGCCATGTTGGGCCTGACCGTCTTCATCTTGCCATCGCTGCCAATGATGGCTTCCCATATTTGTTCGCACGGCGGTGTCTCGTCCTCCTCGACCACGATGAACAGCGGACTATCCCAGCGCGTCATGCCATTGGGCTCTTCGTATCGGAAGATGAGATTTTCAAAGACATCCTCCTCATAGCCTCCGTCGACTTCCTGGTCCGCCAAGAGGTTCTTGTTGTTCTCGCGACATCGGTCAGGCGGCGTACCTACGTGTAGCTGGAGAACAGTCAGCAAGATATGCGCGGATGCGGCCACGACATACTGACAACACAGCTGGGAGTCTGCAGGGCCTTGGCCTCGCAATACAATTGGTAGCGGAAGCCTTTGATGTAGTTTAGGCCATCGGCGATAACGATATCGTCGCGGGACAAGAGCCTCTTTACGGCAGAATATTCTTCCGCCCGTGCATCTTTTTCGGCTTTGGCCGTGCGGTATACGGAGCGCGGCACTCCGAGCGTCTGATCGTTGACGAGATGGACTTTCAAGCGAGCAGTGCGGGCATCGGGTGCCGAGGTGGCAATGCGGGCTTCGAAGAATTGCTGAAGCTGTTTTGCTCTGGTCGTCTTGCCCGCGGAAGGGAAGCCTCTGGGGGGGTTAGCGGGGGGGTTGGATGGAGGGGAGGGGTGGAGGGTGGGACCTGATATTAGAACGAGCTGCAGGCGTCAGTATTAGCGAATCTGGGGAAGGTTGGACGAGGACTGACGGGCATGGTGGGCGCAGGGCGAGGGAATTCCTGGCTAGAGGGAATGCCTAGGGAAGACTGGCGCCTTTGGCCATGGCCAGCGTCGGCAGATGTCGAGCAGCAGAGTGACGAAATTCACGGGCCAAACTAGTCTGCTCGTTAGTCGCCCGCCAGTCTGCGAGCCGCGGTCCAAGCGGTGCCCATCAGCCATGCCCTATCTTCCTCGCACGCCCTCTGCTCGCCTTTCTTTTCCTTGCTACCGAGTGCTTTGCTGCTTTTTCCTCGCCTGCTCCCGACCGTCGCCCTTGTGCAACCAACGCACTGGCCAGACCAGCACGCACCGTCACTTTGTCCTTTTTCCGTCGCGTGCCAACGATCGCCGGTACAGGGTAATATCCAAGGGTCCCGTATCCTACCACGGCTCCACTACTATTTACCTTATCCCTCCCGCTCGCCTCGGCCGCCGTTGCAACCCATCCACCGCTCTCTTCTACCCTGCTCTGCCCTGCCATACCTTGCTGTGCCCTTCTTTCTTCTCCTCTGCTCTCCATAGTCCTCCAGCCGCCAGCAGACGTGTCCAATATCGCAGCCATGTCCAATTACTCGCAACAGGCATACGGCGCTCCCACCCGACCTGCCTTCTCTGCCCTCCAGTCCTCCAGCACGGCATCCCAAAACTACGCCAGCACTGCCAACTCCAGCATCGCCTCGCGATCGTCGACAGCCTCTGCGCCGCCCGTCTCCCCGTCCACCAGCCCCCAGAACCAGGCCTACTTTGGCTCTCTGAACCAACAGTCGCACCAGCAACAGCCCCAGCAACAGCAACGACTACAGGCCCAGCGACACCCCAGTTTCGAGTACCAGCCCAATCGATCAGGAGCAGGCCAGACGGCAGCCGAGACTACAAACTACCTCAACCAAGCCGCACTCCTTGCCGAGGCGGCAAAACGAGCCCAAATGGCCTGCGTCATGCGAGATCTTGACGGCATGGAACTGTGAGCACGGAGAGAGTGGCTTGTCACATTGCCCTCCACAGCAAGCGACATTTTGTTCTTGTCAAGTTGGTGCTGTCCTTCTCTTCTGAGCATCTGCCGGTAAAAGTCGGCCGTTAACCGTTACTTCACTTGCAACCCAAACGGAGTGGGTCTCGGACAACAAAAGTCTTCAGATCTCACGAGGGCATCACCCCACCCTCTTCACCGGAACATTGTTACACTGAGTGCCTTTTTTTTGTTCATTGTTTTTCTCTCTAGAATTTCCATTGGCCATGTCTTCTGAGCTTCATCGCACCGTCAGTTAATTCCATGGCGAGCTCCTTCGTTCGCTTCCATCTGTACATATTACTCCACTTGTCGGTCCGACTATTGATTTCACCTTCCTCTTTTCCTTACTACGTTTCACAGCTTGGAGTTTACACGGCATGGCGAACACATACAACCGAACATGTTGCTTTTCACATGGCGGCATGGCTATATTAGACTGTGCGGGGAACGATCCAATGGGGAGACAACGGATCTTATTTTAGTATGTTAGAGAGGTGGGATATAGATCAATGGAGAGCCTGTTCCGTAATTCTATGCACCAACCTTACCTCGCTCTGTCACGAGCCGAGGTTCATTATACACAGACAAGATATGTGACGTCAAGATCGGATTTACCCGTGTGTGAGTAGTACACAGATGTCTGTCTCTATCCCTTGAAGCTGAAGCCAGACCCAGATGCGCAACATAGTGGTAGCCAGGGGATCCCCGGGAGAAGCGCGATAGGAAACTTTTGTCGCGATACAGGGTCCGTTCTCGCCTGCATATCAGGCCACTTCCTTGGCCGGGTTAACTTGGAGAAGACTAGGCGGAAGAATGAATTGGAATTCCATGAGTGGAGCCAGGTAAGAAGCTTCAGTATGCCCGGCATACCAAGTGGAGACGTTTTGTTAGCCCGGCACGAGGCGCTGGTGCAGGTGGGTTTGGGTTGTGTCCACATGGTCACGTGGCGACCCGTCTGCCGATCTTCGCGCTCCATCATCCGCCGTCTGCGACCAAACCCGCACCCATACATCGGCGCCTAGCCACGATGCCGTCGTCCGACTATGCCACAGCTGCAGGCGGAGCCCTCAAGCTCAAGGGCGCTGGGATTGACAAGAAAAAGAAGAAAAAGAAGGCCAAACCTACAACCGACTCCGCCCAAGCTGCTAATGAAGCTTCGACGGACATTGCGAAACGACCTGGGACCGACGATGACCCGCGCAAATCATCCTCGCATACACCCTCTCGCTCGCTGTCACCCGAGACGGCGGAGCGTTCGATAAGAGAGGGCGGTCGCAGACAAAAGACTGAGGCTGAGCGACGACATGAGGAAATGCGACGGAAGAGGTTGGAAGAGAAGATGAGGAAGGAAGGGGTCAAGACACACAAAGAGAAGGTCGAAGAGCTGAACAAGTATCTCAGTGGATTGAGCGAGCACCATGACATGCCCAAGATCGGACCTGGCTAAGACGCAACTAGTGTCGGATATTTGCAGGAGCATGTCGTTCAACGATATGTGGTGCTGTAGCGGGAAACGGACCCTGTTCATCTCGGCTTCAACAGAACTGCGTACAAGCGGTAGTTTGCATAGGTGTGGGGATATTAGCATGCGAAAGATCTGTGGGGAAGAAAAGAAACGCAAAAGGGACAACCACCGCGCTTTTGAAACCCCAGGCTATAATCAAATCTGTCAACTGAAGATCGCCATGCAGGATAGTGTCCGGGTAACAGAAATGCCATCTATGTTACACACCTCGATCAAGTTCAGCCCAAATGACCGGACCACGTTTCTTCTCCTGTAAGGTGCATTTCGACTCCCAGTAAAACAGACGCAATCGGGCCTGACAGGTGAACCAGAAGACGGTGACAGACCGGCGTAACATCGAGCACGCAATAGGGAGGACCAACACCAAATACGAGCACCCTTGCAGATGAACCTTACACACAGCGGTTATGCTTCTCCTTTGGAACACTCCGTTCATTGTTCCTCCATAACCCTAATCTGCTATTGGATGGGCACGAGCGTTTGTACCACTAGAAGTAGGGTAAGCTTACCGTACATGGATGTTTTGCCACCGGTAACGTACGGTGGCTGCGTCGTAGCGTTATCAGAGTTGATGATAGGGCAGCACGCTTAAGTGAATGCATTACGGACTCTACGACGTACGGCATCAGCGACGCACTGTCGTGCTGCAAGGCGAGGCGAGATTCTGTTCCTAACCCCATCCTAACAGTCGTTGTGGAAACCTTCCAGACCGTAAGATGCTGGGGATTCAAGCTTTCATGCGGCGAGTTTGTGGCTGGTTCTTACCCACTAGCCTTATCAGAGTCGTCGTGGCCCGCGCGCAATCAATCTAGAACTAGATTTGCGAACGCGGCGAGATGCCCGGGACATTTACCGTTTAGAACCCTTCCAGAAAAGCTCTAAAGTCGAGGGGCAGCCGATGCCGTCAGCTTTCGGAAGCCCGCGATAGTGGCTTGCATCATGATGGGTTGGAGGTTCTAATTCACCTGCCGAGAACGCTTAGCGCTTGCGCCAGCAGCTTGCTTCGGCGCCAATGAGGCTTGTCTTAATGCCAAGTTTACCCTCCACGAGCTAATCGGCCTGACAGTCTGGACGGTTCTACCGAGCGCAAATGTACGCTGGTCCGGCACCCACCTATCACTCGTAAGCGCTCTCTGCAATTAAGTCGGTTGCGAGAGAAGGTTGTAATGAGTTGTCTGCAGCAGTGACGAGAAAAATGCTAGAAAGCATTGCTTTTACAGTTACTGTAGACCAAAACAAACTTCACGGCCAGCAACATCTACGTGGGACAGACGGAGCTTCATGCCCATAGTCCATCACGCGACGCAATCTCACCCCTGCCACCCTGGTCTGGTTCTTATCAAGCCTCCCGGGCCAATTCCATTTACATGGTCGCTGCAAGGCGTAACGTCTAGGTCACACCTTGCTCCTTACCATCGCGCCATTAGCTGGAGAAGACACCCTCGTTCACTTGTGGAGCGGGCTGTGCCGCGGCTGCGCGCCTATTCTGTGCAAACCAGAAGGTGCTACTGCGGTCTAGTCTGCGTTCTGTCGCCGTGAGCCCTGGTTGGTGTCGTTGCATGGGTTATCAGTTGGGGGGCGAGGTACGGCCGTTCGAGGCCAATTAATATAAAGCTAAACTATGTGCTTCTGTCCTCCCTGTTGCTGAAACTATCCAGTTTTGTTCTCCTTGCTCCCTTCCCCCTCGTTTGTGCCACTCTTGGATCGCATCCTCGACAGGCACAGACCGAGTCTTGTAACCCTTTTAGCAGGCCTTGCATACCTCTGAAGGCTCGCGCACACCTATCCTCAGTACCGGCTGCCAGAAAGCGACCATCATGTCCGCTGACAACGAGAAGCAGCACTATGCTGTTGGTAGTGACTCTACCGCCGACCATGGTGTAGGATATGTGGGCGAGCGCAAGGAGAACGCGCTCGCCGAAGCTGCTGGTCTGTATGGATCAGCCCAGAGAGCGGAGGAGTTAGGATACGTCCAGCGTGGTCTCAAGTCCCGTCACATCCAATTCATCGCTTTGGGCGGATCCATTGGTACTGGTCTCTTCCTTGGTATCGGCGGCGCTTTCGCTCGTGCTGGGCCAGTCTCTGTCCTCATCGGTTACACTCTCACAGGTCTTGTTGTATATGGCATGATGCAGTGTCTCGGCGAGATGGCCACATGGCTTCCTCTTCCCGGTGCGATTCCTCAGTATGCTGCCCGTTACGCGGATCCTGCTCTTGGTTTTGCCGTCGGTTGGAACAACTGGTACAACAGTGCCATTACCCTTTGTGCCGAAATCTCTGCCGCAGCCTTACTCATCAACTTCTGGGACCAAGAAGAAAAGTAAGTGTGACACAAAGTCGCAGGCGTCAAACAGATGCTGACATCGTTTCCAGATACAGTCCAGCTATATGGATTACCATCATCATCGTCATCATCGTGGGGTTGAACATCTTTGCCGTCGCGATTTATGGAGAAGCTGAGTTCGTCTTCGCGTCGATCAAGATCATCACTATATTGGGACTTCTGCTTGCTGGCTTTATCATCATGCTTGGTGGTGGTCCTGACCATGACCGACGAGGCTTCAGGTACTGGAAGGAAGGCGCCATGAAGGAGTACGTTGGTACTGGTGCTACTGGACGCTTTACTGGTCTCTGGTCCACCCTTGTCAACGCGGCCTTCTCTTACGGTGGTGTGGAGATGGTTGCGGTCGCTGCCGGTGAGGCTGCTGATCCCCGCAGAAACATTCCCAAAGCCATTCGTCGTGTCTTCTGGCGTATCTTGTTTTTCTACGTCCTGGGAACTTTCATCATTGGAACCACCATCAGTTCAAACGACCCCCAGCTCACTGATGAAAACGCCAAGGGTGCTCAGTCATCGCCATGGGTCATCGCCATGAAGAACGCTGGTATCCCTGTTCTGCCTCACATTGTCAACGCTGTCATCTTGACTTCTGCAACATCGTCCGGCAACGCCTTCTTGTACACTGGCTCTCGCTACCTCTTCAGTATCGCGCAGAACAAGCAGGCACCCCAGTTCCTTCTCAAGTGCAACAAGAGTGGTGTACCAGTCTACTGCGTTGCAGTTACCGCCTCCATCTCTTTGCTCACATACATGAGCGTCAGCGCTGGTGCCAACAAGGTCTTCGCCTGGTTCCAGAACCTGACTACCATCGCATCGCTCTTCACATGGTGCTCCGTCTGCTACACCTATACCCGTTTCCACAAGGCTTGCATGGCCCAGAATGTCGACCGCAACTCGATGATTTTCAAGAGCAAGTGGCAACCTTACCTCGCCTGGGGTTCCTTCACCTACTTTGCCCTCATCATCCTCTTCAACGGCTTCAAGGTCTTTACTGTCACCCCATGGGGCCCCGACGAGCTCAGCGACTTTTTCACAGCCTACGTCGGCATTCTGATCTTCGGTCTCCTCTTTGCGTTCTGGAAGATCTTCAAGCGTTCCAAGATGGTGAAGCCAGAGGAGGCAGACATCTGGAGCGGCAAGGCAGCGTTGGATGCGGAAGTATGGCCCGAACAGATCCCACGTAATATTTTTGAGAGATTCTGGTACTGGCTGTGTTAAGCAGATGTGCGCACTGTTTGGTCAGTGGTTCAATAAGCGTTGTTTGAGTAGTAGTACGAAGACATGTAATAGTGCAATGCATCATGTTACATGGTTAATACCGCAGACTCAGCAAGTGTATGATCGTCGATGTGATCAAGTCAACTGGAGAGACGGCCTTGTTGAGTCACGGCTTGGACGCCTAGCCAATAACGCACAGGAATAATGACATCTGTGAGAACCTCACAGTAGAAAGCCCTGATTACCCAGAAAGTTTATGATAAAACATGAAGATATAGTTCGCGCCGCGTTCAAAATTATACTTCCCCATCAAACTGCCATATTTTCTTTCTCATAGCTTGTTGCCTTGACAAAAGACGCGTATGAGATGTACTCGTTCCGTACAGGTGTGACAGACGGGGTGCCTGACGCGTCGTAAGCACGGCCGTCGCTTAGAATGCTGTATAACAGTGGAGGGCGTCGTTCTCTACACAGCAGATGCATCTAGATAATACACGGCACTCTGTAGCCTCTTCATTGCCTATGGTTGTCATCATATTATGCGTATAAGAGGCTCCGTGGCCAGCCAAGTTGTGGTGCATGCACGTATCCACAGCTGTGGAGAAGGCCTGGGCCGCACGGGCGGGTTCAGCCATGATGTTTTCTGCGAGGCCTACCCTTGTTCACCGATGGTGTCGATGCCTCCTTGAACCTATTAAGGCTGCTTACGGCGGCTCTAGACATCCTTGCTTGCCATACAACTACCTCGTGCACACATCGACCTTCGACTCATCGACTTTCCTGCTTGTAAACAAAAGCCTGCCACACACCCCTCTGTCGATTGTTGCCTGTGACGTGGAATAACTCATTTCCGTTCTCGAGTTTCGGTCTTGCGCTAGTCGAGCTGTCAGATGACAAAGATGGAATTGCACAGCTAGTAAGAGCAGGAATCCAGATCAAGAAGAGGAGTAGTGCACAGCGCTCCATACGTTCATACCAACGGCTCCGCATCCCACTACTCTAGCTTCATCTGCGCTTATGCGAGTACAAGGGTCCTGGGACGACATGACGGACCAAATCAATGAGCCCATAGAGCTGGCGGGCGCGCACAACGCCTGGACAATGAGCGGCCAAGTCGTCAACAGTCCTGAATCCGATCAACCAAAGAGATCTCAGGACCAGCCGTTGAACCGCGCTTGTGAAGCTTGTCGAATTTCCAAAGTTCGATGTCTCGTGAACCCAGACACAAGCTCGTCCCAGTGTCAGCGATGCGCAAAGGCCAACCGGACCTGCATCTTTGCGCCGCCAGCAAAAAGACGACAAAGGAAAAGGACAGATGTGCGCGTCACAGAGTTGGAGAAGGAGATACAGCAGATGCGCAGCCTTTTACAGGCAAAAGCTCGCTCGTCCAATGACGTGAGCGAACACGAGTCAGGAGACGATGAATCCGAAGAGCAGGAGAGTACAAGAGAGAAAGCGACTCCATCCACTTTGCAGAGACATTCGAGTATAGGGACAGCAACAGCGCCGTCAACAAGGCCTGGTAGCTTTGCCACGCCCGCTGGCAAAGCATCAGTGCCAGAACCTCCCATCGCCAGCGCACCCAAAGAATTTCTTGGGTCGTCGGAAAACGACATTATAGATCGCGGCGTCATTACTGAGGAAATGGCTCGTGAACTCTTGAGCATCTGGCGTAAAGAGCTAGTGGCTGCGTGTCCAGGCATTACGATTCCAAAACACTGGGACCTTTTCGATCTCCGAGCAAACAAACCAGCGCTCTTTCATGCCATCATGGCCGCTTCTGCGCATTCCAAAGGCTCGGCATTGTCTGATAGACTCCACGAAGAGACAGTGATTCTCTACGCCCGTTCTGCATTTATTAAAGGCGAAAAATCCGTCCAGGCTATCCAGGCACTCATAGTTACTGTGTCGTACTACTCACCCTCGAAGACTCCAGGACAGCTTCAGATATACCAGTGGATCAACATGGCTGCCTCAATGGCGCTGGAACTGGGCTTGACGTCGAAGCCAAGAACACATGAACAACTACCAAAACGTGCCATTCGCTCTCTGCAAAAGATATCATCCCCAGAAGAGTTGCTGGAGCATTGCCGCACTATCTTATTACTATACATTATCAGTGCCGGTTTCTCAATGAGATTGAAGCGGCCTAACATTCTGCTGTTCAACAGCTGGATGGAGGAATGCTTTGGTATTCTTGAAAAATCAAAACTTTTAGACGACCAGAGGATAGTTGCGTCACTAAAGCTGCAGAGGATTGCCGATGAGGCAAACACTGCATTTGGCTTTGACGACGCAAGTACCAGTTTCAGTCTCTCGGAGCTGCGGATGCAGATTATCCTGCGAATATTTGATCGGAGGATGCAAGATTGGAGGAAGTCGGTTTCTGATGATGTGATGACATGTAGGTCGAACACTGCTGTTTTAGGAATATGAGTGTTGACTAAGGTTTACAGTAAACCTTGAGCTGGAGTATTATGCAAACATGCTCTCGATGTGGGAGTTTGGCATGGACGGAGGACGCTTTGACGGTAAGCCACGATTGCACCACCTACAAGTCTAGACGAGTGCTGAGCATTGAATCCAGTCATCGAATTTAGAAATAGGCATGTCACACTTCCAGCCTTGGACGACGATTCTATACAACCCGAGTCTCTTCTCTCCCGCTCCGCCCTACAAATCAACGCGACAACAAAATGCATAGGAATAGCACAAACGATACTCGACCTCTTCATCGCGGTTCCAGATGACGAGCTACGCAAATCCCCCAACGTCCTCTACGTACGAGCCGTATACTCTCTCGTCACCCTCATGAAAGCCGACTACGCCGTTGGCACAGACGCAGAAATGGGTGAGCTACTCGAAAGCCAAAACCTCAGAGTGGGATACTACCTCGACGCCGTTCTCCAAAAAACCAGCGATGCCGCCGGTCCACAGAAATGCCGGAATCCAAGCCACTGGAACATCCTGCTCGAGGCAAAGCTGAAAAGCTGGTGGGACGAATACCAAGACTGGCGGAAAGAAGAGCGGCACTTGAAAAGGCGAAAAACAAAACCCAGTCACGAAGCTAGGGGGGGACTGGTGATGGAAACAAGTAACCAAACGTCGTCTTCGTCGTCGTC
>JAODYC010000016.1:175201-209527 GCA_026262405.1 Curvularia hawaiiensis | reverse complement strand
AACAACAACAACAACAACTCTCAGACCTCCCCGTCCCAAACTTCAATATAGTAACTCCCTACCCCACTACCACAACCGCACAATGGGCCCCCACTGAAATGGACCTCGACACCACTCCCTCCACCCAAGCCATCGGCTCCAGCGGTAACAGTGCCGGAGATCAAACAACCTCCTTCACAACCGACATGGGCGACTTCTCTGCTGCATTTCAAAACGGGGATTTGTACCTCTGGAACGACCTCACGGCTGAGAATTTTGGGGGTTGGGTCCCGCAAGGGGGCGCGTATAGCGGGATGGGGTTTGGGGATATGAATGGGCAGAGGTTTTAGCAGGAGAGCAAGAAAGAAGAGGAGGGCTGGGGTATGTTCAACCTGCTTTTGACGAGGGGACGGATGCGTGTGTGGGGGAGGGGAGGTGGGATGGAAGGGGAGGAATAGAGGATAGGATCAAGATATCATTCAAGTGCATCGCTTGTCCAAAAGATAGGCGTGTGCTTCACGTGCGTGCCATGTCATACTGTGGATTGATACATCTCACAAAACTGATTTTTCATTACATTCACTGTGACTAGGACTATCAGGAAGCATCATGTGCACCACCTACGACTTATTCTTCGACGCACCCTCAACCCACTCAATCACCTTCTCCAGCAGTCCCACATCAGCCTTTGCCTGATCCAGCGCCTCGTCTCCCTCAACCACAAGCGCACCACCACCCGCTGCCAGCTCTTTCTGAAATCTCCCTGCAGTCTGCTTCAACACATCCAGGTACTGAGACTGAATGTTGTACGTCTTATTCAGTTCCTTGATGCCTAGCGTTTCGTGAAGATGCTCAGCTTGGAGTAAAAGGTAGTAGAAGTTGATGGCTGCGACGTAAAAGCCTAACTCCTGGCGGAGCTGCACCCAGAGATCTTCGAGGCTGGTTTCGAGGGCATAGTGCTTGGAAAGGTCGGGCCAAAGGTAGGGGGCAACGGTGGACAAGGCGACCGGTGTAGCGAATATGTTTGTGTGCTCGTGTTCCTGCTCGTGCTCGTCGTCTCCCGAGCGCTGCTGATGCGCGTTTGCTTCGAGTGTCTCGCCTTTTAGCCATGATACCGCGCTTGCTTTGAGGTTCTCATATGGGCAGTGCTCGAGCGTATCGCGAATGAAAGTGAGGCGAACGAGATCATGGGGGTGTGAGCGGAGAACGGTTGTTGTCAGATAATGGGCGTGGCCTCGTAAGCTTGGCGAAGGTGAATTTGCGGAAATGAGAGAAATGGTTTGCAGATACTGCGCAAATGCTTCATCGTCCTTGGGTTCGCCAACATCATTCCTCTGCAGCGCTATGAGACCCAAAGCAAGAATCGTGTCGAGTAATGGCTCCGGTTCCATGCCGACCGTCTGAGGTCCCAGAGTCCCGACAAAGTTGCTGAGTATCGTAGCATGCCCTGAAAAAATGGCAATTGACGGTGTCTCTTCATCTTGCTTTGCAGGAGCATACAGTTCTTGTTTGACGTTTTGCGCAGCAATGAGAAGTAAAGCCCCAGTCCTCGAAAGTGGAATGTCTGCGGCCGTGGCAGGCGGCTCGTCCTCTGTGCCGGGAATCCCCCGTTTCTCCTCATCAGAGTCCATCACAGTTTGCACCAGGTCCTCATATTTCAGATTTAGGTCCTGAGTCAAAGCTACTATTTGGCCCAATATGGCGACTCGCGAAGTCAAGTCTTCCTCATTCGCAAAACGGTCCGCATATTTCTGATAGTTGGGCTTGTTGGGTATCCGCTGCGGCTCATAGCTTTCCATGAGCCTACTTGCCCACGACAAACCCGGGACGTCATCATCCGATTTGAGAGATAATACATAGTCTTCGAGGACATGAGTCAGGAAAGACTGCAGCAGGCGGTTGACTAGAGCGGTCTCTTCATTGCTTGGGGTATCGCTCTGCGCTTCCGGATCTGGCTCCGATTGGTTGGTGTTTGTGCGTAGGAGATTCCCACTGCTTCTTCTTGATGGCAAATGTGGCCTTTTGGTTCCGGAAAGTGTCTTCACGAACTTGACTGCAGATAAGGTAAGATCTTCGATGTGGGTGTTGGCTCGATTGTATGCGAGCAGGACAGCCTGTAAACTGGTGGAAAGGAAACGGCTGGGATACTTTGTTTTGACGCGTCGATGCAGTGTGGCCAGTATGTCGAGAAGAACCTCAAACTTCAAGACGGAAAGCGGCGGGACTACGGCGGGTTGGAAGGCAGGACTTGTGCTGGACTCTCCTACCCCAACATCCGGTATTTTAGCCTTAGGTGCGCCATCCTCATCATCGTCGGTGTCTTCGTGTGGCTCCTGAAACTGTAGCAATCGCAACGCTTCCGTGACCTTGAGAATGCATTCTTTAGGATTACCCTTTGCGGCAATGTCTTGCAAACATTCCTCTGATAAAGGCAATAGTGGAAGTAACAGATTAATCAAATCCCAGCCAATAGTGGATGTAAGCTCAGCATCTTGGAGGACCTGGTGCAGAACGGGCAAGTTCTCTTCGGAAAGATTGTACTCAATGATGGTAAGATAGGTGATGGGATCGGTCACGGGCGGGCGTGAGGCTAGAAGCGGATGCTCGTCCTTTTGAGTGGGGTCCTGGGTGTCGGCCATAGTTTGTTTTGTTTTATGCCAAGCGGCGTATCCTGGAAGCAACTGATCTGAACCTTGTGGAACAAAGCGAGTGTGGAAGCCAGGCGGGAAGTGTCCTTGGAGTTGTTGGTCGAATGGCTAGGCCCTGACGCAATGCCAGCCCACTCAATACGCAGTACACGCGCTAGCCCCGCTGCCGCTCCGCCAAGATGATCGCTCCTGCCAAAGTTCACTGCGACCCCATTGCACAGAGCTCTAAACACCGCAAGTTACAACCCCGCCATCTTGCCCGCCATGGAAGAAAAAGAAGAGACCAACGAGCCCCTCGACCTTGTGCGCCTCTGTATCGATGAGATTGTTATCGTAAAATTGCGCGGCGATCGCGAATTGAAGGGCAGACTTCACGTATGTCGCAGCGAAGCTCGATCCAGCATGAACTAGAAGTACCGAGAGGCATAGATGCTAACGATGAGGTGTAGGCCTATGATTCACACTGCAATCTCGTTCTCGGAGACGTCGAAGAAACTATATACATTGCTGAAGAAGAAGACGAGGACCAGGAGCCCCGCGTGCGCACAGTCAAGAAGCAGAGTGAAATGCTCTTCATAAGAGGCAAGCGGTAGACACGGTGCTTATGTATCTACGCAGAACTGACTCTTGGCAGGTGACTCTGTAGTTCTCATCGCGCCGGCTGAAGGACTTTCGCAATGATGACTGCCTATTCGAGTCCAATAAGAACAGAACCTTTGCACAAGCCTATCACCCACACCGTCTGCTACACTGAAGCCATGGCCAGTGAAGCGTCCATCAACGGGATACCCAAATACAGAGATAGCAGGGCGCACCAGTTGGCGCAGATCTCAAGTCATGGCCAAGACTGATGGGCACAGCGTTCGGAAGCCTAGCTTTCTGGACATTTGCTCAAGCTTGTGGGGGAAAGCCACTCCGCCAGTCTTGCCGCGCTCAGCAACAGAGAGCGTTGGATATAAATCAAAGTCAACTACAATACACTTCTTAACTCTGTGCTCTTCTGTTTATGCACCATGCTTGCTTTTTTACCAGTATACTGCTCCATTTGTCGAATGAAGCTGATGGCACCATCACATGTCAACGTGGCATTAATTCAGAAGTGTAAACATTAAGCATTTTCCATGATCACTGTCAAGTCTATACTATCGAGCTTGTGACATCAGAAAAGGCAGATAAGCCCAAAGACGCACAGAGTGCGATACCCTCTTTAAACTCCTGTTTGTGTGTGCTTCATGCACCTGCCAACCGCTAGAATCCGTTGAAGAGAAGTAAGAGAAAGAAGAAAGAAGATAACCCCGAAACCGAACATGAACGTGCCGCGAGATGTACAAAATTAGGATAATGCGGGTGGGGTGTTCGTAACCTCATGGCTTCGTCACAGAGCCCAAAAGGCTTTTTGATGCAAGAAGATACAGTTGAAGAGAAGCAAGTGCGTTCAACGTCCATCCGTTCTGGGAACGGGAGAGAGCAGCGAATGGTGAGGCTGCCTCTTCAGACGGAGCGCGAGAGTCGAATGGAAGTTTGACGCGAGAACGAAAAGATTTAGGTCGGGTATCCATAAACACCTTGCGCCGAACGTTCAAACGAAGATGGGGCCAATGTAGGACGGGCCGTCTGCTCAAGTTGAGCGTGCTCCAGAAAGCCGCCAAAGCGCCGTATTTCAGAGAACAATAAGCAAGAATGAAGAAGATTTCGGTGATGACCGTGTGGGTGCTGATGCTGAGCAGTAACCGATGTACGCGCTAGGGCTGTTGGTCTCTTGACTGACGGGTGCTGGTGAACCATCTCGGTGAGACGCGCTGTCACACGACCCCTTTGAGCCAAGTTAGAACACAGTCAAGCGAAGAAGACATGGAGACGAGTGTATTCACTTTCGCCTCCAAGTCTGGCTCGCCAGGCTGTCCCTAGACATGAATGGGAGAGAAAAGCCTTTGGAAAGTTCTGCTTCGACAAAGATGGAAGCGCGCTTGTAGCGCTTGTCAGTGTACTTCTCGTACACGGCAGCATGGTGCTTCTGGGGGTTTTCACAACACTCAAGGATAACAGTGAGGAGTTGTCGGAGCTGGGTCAGCGTGTACCCAGAGTAGTGCACATGTGGTTGCGACTAGTATCGGTTAGTGTTTGGCATACAAGCAATGAAACGCGCATAAACATACCCAGTCGCCCTTCTTCAGCATGAAGCGGGCCAGACAGTGAGCGCCTGCAGAGAGGAAGCTGGGGGTGCAACCGACGAAGCGCTCGTCCATGATGGTAATCTCCAAGAAGTATTTGGCTAAGGTGCGTGTCTCGAGGTCGTAATCATCCGCTTTGCTGATGCGGCGGAGGAAGCTCATTGGGCCAGGCCATCCAAGCTCAAACTGAAGCATACTAAGCATAAAGCGCTCAGCTTTGAGGACTTCATCAGCTGTGTAGGCACCGTCCACCATGTACACAATCTCCTGCACCGAGGGGCAGTTGATCTCCTCGTACTTGGCTGCAACAAAGAGAGCAGTAGCACCAACAAGTTGGAGTTTACCAAGGGAAACGACCTTGCATGAGAGGAAGCGGTCGACATAGTTGACAGCAAGGAACAGGGTCTCAGGCAGAAGAGTGAAGCGGTTGTGGACCTGGACGAGCCAATCCATGAGGACGGACCGCATAGACCACTGAATTTCGGCCTGGTGATCCATGTATGACGCGTTGGGCTTCATGCGCTCCTCGAGAGCGTGCATATATTCGAAAATCTCCTCGCCATACTCGGCAACCATGGAGGTGTCCCACTGTTCGTCTTCGTAGTCTTCCGCTGACCGGTTTGCCTCGACGAACACACGTGCAGCCTCCAGTTCGCGCTGTGTCTTGGCCGTAACACGAGGCGCAAGAACTAGGGTGACACCGCCAGTAGTGTTGTCGCTGCGCGATCTGAGAGATCTAGCGGTGGTGTAGCCGTCGGCGTCGTAGTATGTTTCATCCTCTTCCTCGTCCCAGTACTCTTCTTGTTCGAGACCATGAAGGCCGTTTGCCTTGGCAAGCTCTTCATTTCGTTCCTGCTCTAGAACACGCGCCTGTTCCTCAAGCGCATCGAGGTACTCGTATCGATCTTCCGCCTTGCTGTCCGACTCGGCTCTCTCTTCCTCTTCCGGAATAGTTGCAGGTTGTTCGGACAGTGTTGTAGCACGGTCCACGTTGGGAAATGAGGATGACTGTGCAGGAAGCGGTTGGTGCGAGGGTACGGACGCGATCGCCGCCTCGGCAGTAGCATTCGAAGGCGCCTCTTTGAAGACAGCCGTAGATGACTTCTTGGAGAGCGTCTTACGAACGTTGGTGTCGATGCTGACCTGTTTTGAGGCCGTACATTGGACCTCTTTGGTGTCTTTAGACGCGTGTTCTTTGGAAGAGGCGATTGCTGCTGATCGCTGTGCTGGTCGTGAAAGCGCGCCAGACTTGGTGGTGGGTTCCTTGGCCGCGGTGGGAGCAGCGTCTTTCAAGATCTCAAGGTTCTTCTTCTTGCCAGCAATCTGCAGGTCATCCTTCGCCGTGAGCTGTCGGGTGGTGTTGCTAACATCCCCGAACACGGTGCGCTTGACTGCAGCAGCCTTGATGCCTCCGACCTGTATGATGGTAGATAGAGCCGGCGTAGATTTGTTGCGCGAGTGCAAAGTCTTGCCAGCAGGCAACTGGGGCACCGCGTTCTCGTCGCGTACACGAAGCGCCCTCATGGGACGTTGTGGCTGTTGGCACGGTTTACGTTAGCAAATTTGGAAGAAGAACAATGCAAGTAAAGTAGCATGGAGGTGCGAGCGAAGGCTGCTGACAAGGCAGCGCGTCGACGCCTTGTGTAGCAGTCTGAGGCGCTGGTAAGAGTGCAGACTTACCTTTGCGTCCGCCATACTCTTGGTGATCAGCCGGAGACTGGATGGTCGCTAGATGTATGTTGTTGTGTTGACAGCGACGGTTGTGAGGAAGTGGACGATAGGGGCAGCGGAGGTTGTAGCGTTACAAGTCAGTTGCCCACATAAAGAAACTCTCATATAAGTTGGCGGCAATGAGATAGGCGAGCTGACGTTGTCGAGTGGCACGAATAGTGGTGGTAGCGACAAGAGCTCGTAAACTTATATGAGAGCCTGGAGCTATGCGCGTTTGGATTCAATGTTTATTTACCAACTGAGCTCCTACGCAGGGATAACGGCGCTAAGCCAGAGCCGCCTTAGTAACGGTGCACGGCCCGCTCCTACCCGATCACGCCGCTAGGGACGTCATTGCCGAGGCGAACGCGAGAACCGCCAGGCACCGCAAAAACGTTCTTTGTTTGCGCCGCCCCATACAATCGGCCGCGAGATTCAAAAATTTACTCTCACTATCATGTATACTGCAAAAATGGTCCTATCACTTTTTGGCCACTTTCACATGGCATTGCCATTGCTACATGTACCTGGCCGAACCCCTCATTCTCGACGCGCCAAGTCCGGATTAGCTGATGCCACGACGCGACATCACGTGCTCGTGTCTGAACTGACGACCTTTCTCTGAAACACCCTGTTTACCAGCTCAATTGGCCAAACAACATAGGTGAAGACTACCCTACTGCCATGGATGGCTTCAGATGTGGTTGCGACGACTGCGCCGGCCTGGAACCCGGGAGCGTTGGCCCGCTGGCCGGCGCCCGCAGCCTATCGATCAGCGCACTGGCACCCAATCTCAAACGGCAGCCTACACTTACCTTTATTGCGGCGCCGTTGCTCCAGGCGATGATCGGGCAGGCTTTGTGCTTGGGGGACGGTGAAAGAGATTCGTTTTGAGTGTGGCGGGCTGCATGTTTTCTTTGCTTCGTCCCCGCCGCGGCCAGTCAAGGCCGAGAGCTTCACCGACAAAGTGATGTGGACCAACGGCGTCCGTAGCGAGATCGCATGGAGCCAACGATGCGCACAACGTCTTTTCAACAGGTCCGCGACCGAGAACCGTACCAAAACCTCCTTGCGCCAAAGGCGGGAGCCCGAGAGTTGTTCGTCGACCCCTCATTAGTTTCGAGCGGCTGTCCGAGCTTTTTGGCCACGGATTCGCAGAGTGGCATGCCGCGCTACGCATCCGCATCCGCTATGATCGCTCGGACACATGCAGGGTCGGGAATTTTGGCAGCAGAGATAACAGCCAGTCGCACTGTGCTCGGAACATGTTCTTTGTGCTTGGGCCGGGGGGGACGATGACTATGCGCGGGTTGATTACGGGACTTCGCGCTACTAGTTGTATCGTCACCAAAGTGTGGGTCGAAGATCATCAGACGATTTCGGATGCAGACGTAGAACACAATTCCAGGGTCGCGCAATTCACAAATCGCACAAGCTGATGCAGCAGCTGGCGGCGACTGATTCAGGGACAATTCCCTACAAAATGCATCTAGGCAAGCCGATGTGCGTGCGTGTGGCATTGATTGTCGCATGGCGATCTCTCCAATAGACGCTCGGCACCAGCTGGCAATGAATCCACAGCGCTTCACCCACAGCGGGGGCCGACAACCTTCTCTAGCATTCCAACCAGAATTCTGTGCAAAGGCGACCCAGAGTCCGCCGTTGCTGACCCCCCAGCGTGCTCAGCGTAGCGCTCGCGGATATCAGGGTGCTGAAGCCCTTGCGCTTCTCCCTCACATGCAGCGCACGCTTGTACATGGCCAACAAAGCAGTGTACCGGCTTATTGGCCCTGGCCGATGCCATCGAGCGCCCTAGCTGCTGGAAACCGTTTCCCTAAGTGCTTTGGGATCCCACAAGCGACTGACTTGTCGTGTGGCATGCATTCTAGTCTCATGTACCCATTGGGCGCATAGCTGGCGCCGGGGGGGTCATCGCATGTTTCGGCCTCGACAGCAAGGCTCTAGATACGACCAAGACAGATGATGTGTTATTCTGTTTCATTGCGTTCGTAGCCCACATGCGTGGCTAAGGGTGGCCTGTCATCCGTAGTAGTGTACATACTAGTCACCCATTGAGGCGCAATCGCATATACTCGCGGAGGGGGATGCGCTGTGCTTTCTGTGCCATTTTGTCCTTACCAGTTACATTCCAAGAAGCTTTCATTGCAAAGGCGACCGTCAATTTGTGGTTTGAGGCGCATCCGGAAAGTGCGTCGTGACCTGTGAGCGGTCCTAGTCGGGGTGGTCCTTTAAGTGCTTCGCTTCGGTGCCATTGCTCAACCCACCTTCAACGCATCTCGGTGGCAGTCCACAACCACCACCTTCTCGTAAGTCTCCAACCTTGTCATCAAGCATCTCATCCATCTGGCCTCGCGCTCTGGCATCCAGATCGCTTCAATCTACGTCTGCGCATTCCGGCCGCTAACCTGTACGCTGCCAGCCAGCGGCGACACACGGGATCGCATCGAAGCGTCCACACTACCTCCCTGCGCCCCTCGACGCAACTGCTGGTATGTACACCTCTCCGCATGGCCCTGCGACCGGGTTGGCATCGATACCTCGCTGCGATGCTGCCCCTGTGTCTCCCGCGCTATCCTCCCTAGAGTCCGTCAATGGGCAGCGGTGACGAACCCCCCAACGGCCTCGTACCCGGGACATGCGCTGCGGAACAAGACAACAACCATTTCAGATGCCATCAAAGCGAACAAATAGCCATCTGCTAACAGTATCTCCCCCAGACACGACACCCGCTTATCCTTCCCCGACCGCCTTTCATCCCAAGCTCTTGCGACACCGGCAGGCTTGGTGCGCCCCCTACCGCAAACACACACGCATACGCATACACCCAAACCCTCGATCTAGAGGCTTTGGCATAACCAGACAACACAAGGTTCAATGCTAATGCAAGTTTCTAATATGCTTGCTGAGCCTCGGATTGCTGGCGCACAACGCTTCCCTGAGGTAGAGGACCTCATAGCGGGCCGACACCACGAAGCCATGCAGTCGGCAACCAGCTACGACATGATGCCTCAGAGAGACGACTCCAGCATCATGGAAGTGTACCCGAGCACCGAAACTGGCTCGGCGCACGGCTCCTTGTCGCCCTCAAAGCAGATGCCCAAGAAGCACGTCAGCTTCGAGTTGCTGCTCCCCCAGTCCCCAGCCCACAAGGCTCGACTACCAATGCGGGTAGATATATACCCTCACGATACAACAGACTCAATCATCACAACAGTCAAGAACTTCTATGGTCTGTATGAGCGCCGCGGCGTCATATTCGAGGACCGTCATGGCAATACACTCATCGCACGGTTCGAGAACTTCGAACATGGCATGACCGTCTATGTCCGAGTCTCTCCAGAGAGTCTGGATGCAGATGAATATTCTCCTGATCCGCGACAGGCCACCGTCTCGCCCCGCCGTCGTCCTCACCTCGAAGAAGCCTTCCAGATGCTCCCACCTCATCAGCACAACCAAGCAGGCGCCAGAGCGGGGTCTCGTCATGCACGCCAGAGCCATTCTCCACACCCGGGCCGCGGTCGTAGGAGTGCTTCCATCAGCAAGCGCATGCGCCCTTCTACAAAGAGTCGTGGAAACAGCTCGCATGGAAGCTTTGCTGAGGCCAATGGTGATGACTACAGCGACAGCGAGGGCGAACATGGCTCAGTAACCAGCTCACGTCGCTCGAGAAAAGAGCCACTGGCAAGTGCTGAAATCAGTGTCGACAACATTGTCGAAGGTGGGCGCCGGAAGCGTGCGAAGTTTGACAGCTCGGTAAGTACCTTGGGTGGAGGGGATGTATCGTGCAATAGTCTGACACCCGTTCCTTCTACAGGAGCTGCCATTGTTCGTTCCGCCTCAAGTACCAATGACTGCTTCTCTGTCATCCGCATCTCCACAGCGGCGCATTAGTGGTAACACTGCCGGCTCGCCATACTCGGTCAACCAGCAAACATTCTCATACTCACATCCGCTGCCATCACCGCAGAGCTACAACCAGGGTGACAGTTCCTACATGCAAGGATTGGTCACGCCTTACTCTGGGTCAAGTGGTCCAACCCCCGGCCATAAGTCTCGCGCGCGGGGCTCGGGACAATATTCTCACTACCGCTACTCTGGCAGCAGTGGAATGCTCCCTACCCCTGACACCACTCTTGCGAGTATCAGTGTCATCTCTGATGAAGATGTAGCCCGCCAGCTCATGCGCTTAGGTGACGCATCCAACTTCTCCACTCATGGTCGCACCTCGACCTCGACGCTGGACGATGCCTTTAGCGGAAAGGCTGATGCAGCATCCTCGAGCGACGAGAGTGCTGATGGCAGTGAGGATGAGGCCGAGCTGCCCACTCTCCCATATAACATGTCTCGTGGAATTCACGACATGGCTCGTGTGTATGACGATGCTGAGAGTAGTGGTGAGGACTATGAAGACGAGCGCGACGGTTCTTTCAAGGGCGTCAGCGATGAGATGATGGCCGACGAGCACAACAACCAGCGTGTCCATTCGGGCGTCATCAAAGCTCGATCCATTTCGAGCAAGTCTGGAAAGCCCAGCAAGTCTCGGGCTATGTCCAAGAGCAAGAGCAAGACGAATGGCACCAGCAAAGCCGCACCAATGTCGCCATCATCGCTTCCCTCGCAGTCACGCAAAGCTTCCAACGCATCAATCAATTTTCAACATCAGCTCGCTGTCGATGAGGAGGATCTTTCCAGCAAGCCACGTTGCCAACGCTGCCGCAAGAGTAAGAAGGGTTGTGATCGCCAACGCCCTTGCCAGCGTTGCAAAGACGCTGGTATTGGTGCCGACGGATGTGTCAGTGAAGACGAAGGTAACGGCAGGAAAGGCCGCTATGGACGTCACATGGGCGTCTCGGTCAAGAAGACCTCGATCCCGTCTGCGACGTCAATGGCGCCTCCTCCAGCATATGACTACAGCATGGCTGTAGATGGTGCTCACACCATGAGCACAGCTTTGGACAAGAGCAAGAAGCGCAAGAGATAGGACATGCACCTGCGGAGATCAAGGTATTGATCCACCAATTTGCAGCAGTTACTGCTTGCCATCCATTTTTCCCCTTCACACTGTGCCACTTTGTGGTATAGCCCCAGCATGTTGTCGTTACAGTATCTTGCAGCGCCTCCGCTCTCACCGCCACTCGCTTTCTCTCTATGTCTCTTTTTTGTTTGTCTGTTTGCCGCACTGGTGTTCTGGATAGCGAATTTGCGCAATGTGTGTGTGTGCTTGGGTGGTATTCATAGCGCCTCCCCGTTCCGCTCCTTGTCTGCAAGTCAAAAAGTGTCTTTTGGCGGAGTGCCTTCACCATTGCGTATGGACGGAGCGAGCTGGGGTTGGAGATTGTCACGGTGTTACAGGACTAGATTGTATTGGACTGGTGGGAGGACAATGGTTGGGTAGAGGATCTGGTTGGGCTGGGAGGAAGGGTTTGTTTGATTGTCCATACTACTCCGCCTTGGCGAATGTTTTCCTGTATACTACTTCACCAGGTTGCTTGACAGAGTCGTGGCATCTAGTCTATTATGTCCAATAAAGTTGTTAAAACAAAGCCACTTTGCGCATGCGAGGACGATGGACCCCAAAACGCACGACTTTGACAAGCACGCGCGAGTACGTGAAGCCCACTCAACTGGCCCGCGAGAAGAAGGTGGTTCACACATGTCATGTACAGGTACGTGTGCGGCGCAGGGCACCGTAAACCGGTGAGGATCGATTTAGCATCGGCTACACTGCATTCGTGCATCCATGCCGCAACGTCGTCATATCTATCACCAACACACACACATACATTCTGGAACACATGGTCGCTGCGAGCACCAAGGCGCCTTTGCCGTGAATTCCACGCTCCACGACAGCGCCGGGTCGTGCTCGATCAAGACAGCACAGGGCTGCTAGTCAGGGCACTGCAACGGCAATCGACAGGAACGGGCCTTTGGTTAACGGAGAGTGGCTGACAGGGATCGGCGGCTGCCAGGCTCAGAGGCTGTGCAGCCTGCAACCAATACTGCTAGCCATAAGGCGTTCATCCTCTGCTCGTATTGCACACCCGCCCGCCCAGTCACTCGTTCATGTCGTCGTCGCGCTCCCTCGTTTCTCTGCTCTGACGCGTCGGCCTCCCCCAGCGACGCTGCGTAGTGACGCGGCCACGATTGACTGCTGCTCCCGTCTCGTCTCGTCTCCTCCTCACCAGCCACAGCTAGCCGTGGGCCGATCCGATCACCGCTGAGACCCCACAGAAGACGCACGCCATGGCCGAGGGCTCCATCAAGTCGCGCATTGCTGCGCTGAACCTGGAAGAGGTCCATACGCCTGTCCCCGGCGCAAAGCCGACCTTTACCTACGATGCGGCTACAACCAAGAAGAAGCCACCTCCTCCCCCGCCCGGCGTGCGACCGCCAGCCTACTCACGCCAGACAATCAACAACCCGCCAGTCCTCAGCAATGCGCCAACCTCTACGCGCCAACTCGGCAACCAGCCCGCAGCCGTAGACGCGACCCCAAGTCCAAAGATCTCACCTGCGTTGCCTCCCCGACCGCCTCCACGCAATGGCAGTACGCCTCGACAGACGCCCACACTGCCTCCGCGCAAGCCCTCCGAGTCGAGTGTACGTAGGCGCGAGTCTTCCGAGTCAATTTCTACAGTCGCCTCTGGTATCTCGACACTGTCCTTGGGTTCGGTGAAAACAAATGGCACAGGACACAGCAATGGCAGTACGGGAACCTTGTACCAGGTCAGGGCTCCAGCATACGACCCAACAAAACTGCCCCCACTACCGCCAAAGAGGGCTCCTGAGGACTCGAAACAGAGCAAGGCCGTTCTGAATGCCATGAAGAGTACCCGTGATCATGTACCCGCGCGAGCCCTTCCGCCACAAATTAAAACTCCGGGTAAGTTGGTAGGGCAGTAGCCAGGCCTGCGCACATCCATCAACGGATACTTCGAGTGCAAGACTGACTGTGGTTCGTATACAGACTTACCGGCCCGCCCGTCTTTGCCTGCCAGGCAATCAACCCTTCCCCAGCGATCGCCTCAGCCGCCCCCGACCCTGCCACAGAGGCAGTCATCCACCGACACACAGCGAGCGAGCAGAATAATCGCACCACCACCTCGTCCTCCCCAACGATCTGCACTGGAAATGGGCTTCAACAACAAGGCGCCTTCTCCTCCTCCCGTACCCACATCTCGGCCTCCACCGGTCGCATCCCAGTCTACGCCCTCGCCCGGAGCTCCACCGCCCATTCCGCTGTCATCTAGACCCAATCTGGACGCAATAATGGCCTCGAAGCCAAAGCCAGGTGCTGTTGGGAGCTGTCTCAAGTGTCGCGACTTTTCAGCTCCGGACAATCATGCTGCGCAGTTCCCACGGACTCAGCTTCCTTCTTCAGACGTTGGCTGGCTGGCTCATCAGCTTTGCTCGCCATTCCCATCGCCCACTGACAAAGCGCGGGTCATTTTCACCTGGCTGCACCACAATGTGGACTACGATGTCCACTCGTTCTTCAACGGCACTATTTCTCCAACTACCCCAGAAAAGACTATTGCTTCTGGTCTAGCGGTATGCGAGGGCTACGCCGGTCTCTTCGCCGCTTTGGCTCTGAAAGCAGGACTAGAAGCCATAGTCTGCTCGGGCGCTAGCAAGGGCTTCGGCTATACACCACTAGAGCCTGGACAGGCTGTGCCTCCTTATAAATCCACGCATGCGTGGAATGCCGTGAAAATCGATAATGGAGAATGGAAGCTTATTGATCCATGTTGGGGAGCCGGACATATTGGATGTCAAATGCGTGGTGAAGGGTAAGTTTTGCAGGCAGTGGCTCCATTTGACCTATCACTGACTTGGCTATAGATATGTAAGGTCGTTCAACGCACGCCAGTTCACCATGGATAACGACGAATTCGGACTAAGGCATTTCCCGGGGGACGCTTCTCAACAACTGCGCAGCGACGGACGTATCATCTCTTACGAGGAGTTTATGCGAGATGATCAAGGTGGCCGCGTACAAGTATACAGCGACGCTTTCAAGGAGCACGGTCTAGCCGAGCGAACATTTGAGCCTTCGCAAGCACAGATCAAAGTTCATGACCCCCATGGACCGTCAGTAGTTCGATTTCAGTTTTCCACCGTCTGTCCACACTGGGACAATGCCCGCCATGGCGAAGGCCCGCCTTATATCATGCTTTTAAGCATTGCCGGAAGAGACGGTCGCAAGCCAGATTACAAGACTTTCAACACCGACGGTCGTACTTGGTGGCTTGACGTGCCTCGGATCGAACTCGGTGCCCCAGGTCAGAAAATCACAGTCAATTCCATCACCGAATTCAATGGCAAGGACGCCCGGGGCATGAGCATTGCTACTTGGAACAACAAGCAAGGCTATTCATGCAAGTTTGGTGGCGTGGCTGTATGGGAACTTGTCTAGGGTTTAGGCGTACATCTCGCCGACTCAACGTTAGATCGAGGGCACGCGAGTTAGGTACAGGCCTCATGACAGGAAGATAATGAATGGGAAAGGGAAAAAAAGATGCGTGGAAATACCCTGGGTTTGGCTGGCGTTTTTGCACATGGCTTAGGCTTATTAATGTATTTGGTATGCTCTGCAATGTAACGACTTTTACTGTCTTCCTGTCTTCCTGTCTTCCTTTTTTCTCTTCCACTAAAAACACCCCTGCGGTGATTGACCCATCAAAAGAATCTCAAAAAGAATTGCAGGTCGCCCCTTAGCCCACGCTCTTATCACTTATAACTTTGTTTTTGAGAGAAGTTGTAATTATTACGATTATTTAGTTTCTCACTGTATTCTTCTCACTTACACCTCTACTTTAAAGTAATGGTACTTGTCACGGCCATCATGCATCACCTCTATGTTGGTCTTACTAGTTGTGGAAAAGTAGGGGTACCATCTGCAGCATGTGAAGATGTGCTGTCTTACATCAGCAGCCGTTGAGTGTGGCTGACGTGTGGCTGAATTAGGTAGCGGCTTAGCCCGATCGGCGAAACAGTGAGGTTGGGTAGGAAAGTAAGAACAGCGGCGGCGTGCGCGCAACTTCGATCCTCCACCTCCGCCTGTCCGTATCCGGGGGTCACCTTCACGTCGGTATACTTTGAGAGCCCCTACGAGGTTCTCCGTGCTCACATTCCACCCGCTCGGCTCATATCGCTCAAGCGCTCGATTAATCAGTTGCCGTGGCCTGCGAAGTTCCGCTTCGTTTAGGAATCGTCCCAGGAAGGGCGTAGGACAGTACAGCCTCGTGCGCTCCCTTTGCAAACATGGCTACCGGCTTCGTTGGGCTCTCAGTCGCAGTGACGCTTCGGAATCCTCCTGGGGCTGTCTTGCTAGGTGTCGTGAGTGGTGTCGACCAGCAGACAGCTACCTTGACTCTTCATGATGGTATGTTTACAACCTGTACTTAGATTATGTAGAGATCCAGACCATGGGCTAACAAATAGCAGTCTTCTTCCCTAGCTCTGGCCACCGCCTTCCATCGTATACGGTCGAAGGCCAGATGATCGCTGACATCAAAGTTAATGCCTCTGCGCCCGCTCCCTCGCAACCTCCGCCACCGTCTGAACCTCAGCCATACGCGCAATACCCACAAAACCATGTTCAAGATACTCAGCGAAATGCTGGACAGCAAATGCCACGCCTTGTCAACCAACCGTCGTCGATCTCGCACACAGACCAACCTATGAATGCTCGAAATGACGCACGTCAATCCATTTCCCAGCCAGCCCCAGCTGTGCCATTCGTCGATCCTGCGATTCTAAGCATGGGAAAGCGCACCAATACTGTACTCTCCTCAAACCAGCTTGCTGCAGCTCCACCTCAAGAAGCTCCTGCTACACCAATTAAGCCTGTGGTTGGCGCGAGTGCTGCACCTTTGCCCAAGAATGTACATTCGTCTGTCAGTCATCTGCAACAACAAAACGTTCGGAAGCCAAGTGCGGCAACTCTGGAGGGACCGTTCTCGTCGCTGGATATTGCAGATGCGGAAGAGGCTGATAATGAGACAAGGAATGCTCGAATTACACCACGCAGAGCAAGCATTACCAAGACAAGAACGGGCAAGCCCATGGACGATGTGAGCCCTCAAAAGAACGAAGACGGTGGCAAGAAGACTCGAAGAGGAGGCAAATCTCGTAAAAAGGAAGTTGCAGCTCAAGAGAGGAAGAACGGAGCGGACTTGAGCTCCGCCGGCGGCATCAAGAAAGGGTATGTGCGGTCAATGGATACGAAACAAATGCGCCAATCATTAGGTTCAGATGAGCTGACTAGCAACAGCAAAGGAAACGGGTGGAGAAACACGCCCATGCTACAAGCTGCTGAGGAACCACAGACCAGGACACCGGGCGTGATAGGTGGAAGGGTCGGCATTGCCGCAGCGAATGCCTCAAACCGTAAGACGAAGCGACAACAGGCTCTTGAAGCTACAAATGGCTGGGCTACAGAAGACGCGACCGATATCCAGGATATGCCTGAATTCGACTTCCAGAGCAATCTCTCCAAGTTTGATAAGCGCACTGTATTTAACCAGATTAGGAACGAAGATACAACAGCAGACGAAGACCGGCTCGTCAGCTTCAACCGTCTGGCGAGGCCTGGAACACATGGTGGAAAGAACTTGCATCCTTCAGAAAACGTGCTAGATCGGAAGCTGAAAAGCACGACCAACACAAGCTCTGAAGAGGAGTCGGATTTTGGTAGTGGACGCAACTCTAGGCGGGCCATGTCGAGAGCTTCCCTCAAACGGGCGCCTACGCGACAAGGCAGCAATGTCCAGGCAGACATAGACATGATGAGCTCAGGAGTGCTTCCGCGCACTAACCGTTCGTTTATTGGCCGACCGTACGCTTCTTCACATGCCACTGGCAGCCCTAGGCCAGGCCGCACTGCTACACCTCCAGACTCCCCTGCTGAGTCCAGCGCTAAAGGTTGTCTGCGTTTGGTGTCAAACAACCGCAAATGTTTTGCCATTACACCAGGTGGCATGTTGGCGGTAGAAGAGACAGCTGAAGTAGAGTTTGGTCTGACCGAAGATATTATTGCAGAAAGTTCAGGGAGAGGCATTGCCGAAGTCGCCCTCACAGCCATAAATCCGGGTGGCAGACGATTGGCGCGAGATAATCCCAATGCTAATCCTGTTATAGTCGTTCTCGCAGGCAATCACCGTGGTGGAGCACGAGCCATAGCAGCAGCACGACAGCTCGCTCAGCGTGGACCAAAGGTCATGGTCGCCCTTCTTGGCTTCGAGCGCAATGCCGACTGGGACAAGGACATACGGCGGCAAGTCGATATGTTCCGGAAGTTCGGTGGTTCAGTTCGGGCATGGAAAGATACTGAAGAAGCTCTCAAGCGCCTGCAAGCACCACCCGAACTAATCATCGACGCCTTACTCGGTCGCCACAAGGAATTCGAGGCTCTGGGCGACGAAGACCAGCGCGTCGTGCTGAGAATTGTCGGATGGGCGAATAAGTCTCGCGCCGCCTGCCTCGCTGTCGAAACACCATCGGGTGTGGGTGGATCCACGGGTGAAGTCTCTATTCTCGAAGGCGAACCTCTTGAAGTCCGCGCAAAGTACATCGTCTGTCTTGGCGCACCACGAACAGGCCTGCTGAAAGCGCTACAGCACGGTGCTGGACGCGATCCCAAATGGCTTATTTGGATCGTGGATATTGGCGTAAACAAGCCATGGCGCAACGCTGGCATTAGTGGTGGAAAGGGCATCAAGTTTGGTGAACATTGGGTTGTCCAGGCGAGATTCGACGAATCCCCAGTTGGAGAGGTTGTTGCAAGGGCTTAGCTTATCAAGCGTGAAAGCATTGGAAGCAAAGAGTGAGAGAGAAAAAAAAAGATTCGGATTCTCTTCTACATCCGTCAGATCACTGATTTATGCATTGCGTGGGGCGTTTGACTTTGTTAAAAGAACTTGTCTCCTAGTCAACGTGATAGTGGGTGAAATATTACTTGGTTTTCTTTCTCGTGTACTTGCTATACTACAAGGAATTTGAGAGAGTAAGAATATATCAAAGAATCCAGTTTGGCTCAAGCTTGAGGGTCTGGACACCACTAGTAGCTCAGACGTCAGTTCGACGTGTGGTTGGCTGAAATTAAAGCATGACAAAGAGTGGGTAAGAAAAAAAGGCTAGGCTTTTCTCTGTGTCTAGTGTATACGAGAGAAAGGGATGAGATCAAGTTGATAGAAAGTTCGGTTTGAGATATGAGTCAGCGCTGTCAGTGGTTGATGCGTTGTTGATGCTGGATCCATGTCAATTTAGTTGATTCTGCGATATGTAGGGAAGCATAAGTTGGTACAGAAGTTTGTTAGGTTCTGGTGTTCTTTGAGATGTGAAGTTGTGATGAGGGGATACAATTGGTAGTTTGTCACTTGACGACGGGAAGTAGAGAACATGAGGAGAAAGTGAGTAGCACTAAGAGTTTAGGTAATTACTGAATGGTATGACTTCCTATTACATTTTGTGGTTTCTGACCACCAGATCCACTTCATTAACTTCGTTATCTAGGCCCTTCTGTTGAATTGCTTGTAAAGGGTAAGCATTTGTCCAGAGGTCCTTCTGTTGCTGGTACACTATTATTGACTTTTTGCCTAGCCGGCAGGCTTCTTGTTCCATGGAATGGCAGTATCGTAGATGCAAAAGTCCGCATGGGAGTCACAGCCTCAGGTTCAAGGCAAATATCTCCGACTTTGCGTGTAACGTAGAGGAAAACCCTTCGCAAACTCACAAATGAGATGCAGAATTCCTCCAAGCACGGTTCTCCTCCAGTCCAGTAACAAAGCCACAAACTCTCTGCACCAGGTCATCCACAACGTGGTCTGGATCATCTTCGAGGTTGTGATGAGCGCCAGGAATGATACCGCCATCTTCATCGTCCACGATGCGGCCTCGTTCCCGCATTATTCTTGTCCACCGTTGTATCAGTGCTTCTCTGTCAACCGAAGCAGGGACATATGGGTCCTCTGAACCTAATAGGAAGCATACTGGTGTACTCCTGGGGATCCTGCCAAACGTCTTGGCAAAGTGCGCGTCAGAAAGGTCGCTGGAGAAGTAATCGTCGTCACCGCCCTTGGCAAGCAGTGAATGTGCGCGATATGCATTAAGAGGCCCGCCCATCTCTTTCAAGACGGCATTGCCCTCACATGACAAAATTTCTTTGCCCTTTCCTGCGTCAATCAATTCTTTGGCTTGCTTGATAGCTGCCTCGAGTGCCTCCTTTTTCTCTCCCTCTTTGGCAAAGTCTTCCCATGCCTCGCGATCGCTGACTCCGCCTTGCAAGATGACACCGTCCAGTGTTTCGCGCCTGTCTTTTCCCTTGCCTACAAGATACTCCATAATGTCTTGACAGCCTGTCGAATGGCCCATGACAACAATCTTCTTTCCGGGACGCAGCTGCTTGAAATACGACACACATTCAGCCAGTTCGCGGGCATCGCGGGCGAGCGAGCTAGTGCCCCAGCCGCGATAGGACGAGCCGAGCAGGACTTCCGCTATGACCCAATTGGAAGGAAGTGATTTAGCTATTTCGGACGGATAAGGGACTGTGAGAAGACCGTCGCCGAGACCACCTACCCAGAGGATAGTGTTTGGCGCATCGTTGAAAGGATTGAGGTATGTGTGCTCGAATGCGATACGGCGTTTGGAGTACTTGTGGGCGGTACCGGGAAATGCCATTGCGTTCGTTTCTGACGACTTTGATTCCAATGACTTTGTATCCGACGACATGATGGGCAGTACCGGACCAATATATAAACAGGAAATGAGTGAATAAAATTTGAGCTTCTCGCCCAGTGGCGTACAGTAGTGACTGACACAGAACAAGGTGGCTGCCAAAATTCAATTAAGAACAGCCGTCCGCGTGACGGGGGATGGGTACGCAAGATGTTCAGGCAAGTGGGGAATCTCAAGCCTCAGAGCCCTATCAGAATTGGCGGGGTAGCCGATCCGAGGCTGAAAATCATCAGAGCTCCTGCAAACCCTCGACGCACAAACACCCGCTGCTCAGCCTTGAACTCCTTAGCGCGCAATTATGATACGTGCGGCCTTTCGAAAGTCACCAGACCCTTTTTTAAACGAGACCTTTTCTGGTCTTAAGCTCCTTTGTATTAGCTGTTCCTGGAATAAGAGCGTGTGGTACGCCAGTCTAGAGGCGCCGTGGCGGATGAACTAGAGCTACACTTGGACTGTACGCGAAAGTTTATATGCAAGGGGCATTCATGCCGCCTCGCGGTGTGACCGAGTTTTAGCCTTCTAGAAAAAGTTTCTCTATACAACTCCGTCGATTGAATTTTATCTCCAATTGAGTTTCTCCATAATCGATTACACATATATTAGACGAGAACGGTCGTTGGAGCACTCCGGGTACACAACGCCATATCTACCATTCAAGATTTCAAATTCTTCATTTCATGACTTTGCCTTTCCTCCATGATTCACAACAACACCACGTCTTGCCTCTTTATTCATGCCACTATTTGCCTAGCTTCAGCTACACATAATAAGGTCTTTTTAGATCAAGTCGTGGAGACGACGGATTTGTTTAGCGTTCACCTAAAAATCACAAACAACAACGGCGGCACGACCACATTTTCGAGACTGGATCTTCAAACAACCACGAGAATGTATGTTCCGGAAAAGAAGGTTCAGACATATCATGCAAGCTGCTATAAAAAAACGGCTTTGTCCTGTCTCGACATCAGCGAGTCTACTCGTATAATCAGACATAGGAACGCCATCTTCCTTAGTACGACAACACCTGACAATTCTCTTCTTTCAGCTGCCAATAAAATAGTCAATGTCAGGAGTATCGAACCATCCAGCCCTCAAAACACAGTCTTCCTCAACGCCACCCATACAAACTGAAGCCAGACCCTACACTCGGTGTCCTAACTGACTCGCTAGAGCCGGGTGGAAGTACACGTGATCTTCCGTTGCACCCCGAATTAGATAGCTCCGGGCCACGGCACTTAGTATTCCCTCCTTGGTAGATGCGCTCTCCAGATTGGGTCCCCTTCCCATTTAACATGACCTAGCTTCCGGTCCACTTCCAACATGATCTCGCAAAAAGGGATCCTTCTCTTGATGCTGAATGTTGTTTGGCACTTGTTACATACAATGCTAACCCGCTTTGAGAAGCGGCTTTCCATCATGGTCTCTCCACGACTACCCAGTATAAGATCTATAGTCGCTGTATCAGATGTGTTTATATGTGGACAGATCTTGAGATTCATGCTCTCCAACGCTTCGCGCATGTCTTGGATCGGGACTCGTTCAGTCCAGGGGGCGGAGAGCAATACTAACTTAGTCCGAAAGGTGACAGTGGAGGTTTCAGGGACAAGGGACAGCGTGGGAGGAAGCATACATCGGCCTGAACCGTACGTCGCATACGCGGTCTCGAAGCATTCCATGCAGTGGAAGAAATGCCCATGCTTGTCTTTCTCGCCTTTTTTGTTGTACTTTCTCAACATGCTGGCGAGCTCTACGAAAGTAAATTCATAGTGTCGACACACGTAGAATGGGCCATCAGTCGTTCGGAAGCATCTGCGTAGGTGTCGTGGTCGTGTCGTCGAGTCAGCTGGGAATCTAGAAGCATTGTGCTGGCGAGAGCAACTCACACAATACATCTGGCCCAAGCCACGTCTTATCCAGGAAAAGAAACAGTGGTCTTGACCATAGAAATGATCTCTGTTTAGTCTCCAGATGACTTCTTGGGAGAGGATTTGCTGGAAGCCCATGGGTCGGAGGGAAAGGATAGCATCGGCGTGTTTGTGGCTTGATAGTGCGAAGCAAAAACGGTCCACATAGTTCAGGAACGTCCCAATATACTGAATGAGCTCATACGGCAGAGTGTACAACAGGCTGTTCTGTGTGTTTAGACTGTAGTTCTTCGACGCCCGCCGAGCTGCGATAGATGTTGGTATCAGTTTCGAAACCAGACTGTTGTAGATGATGCCACGCCGGTAGGTAGTCATAATGAGTTTTGAATATAAGAGATCGATACTCCAAGTCTGCTACCATGTTGCTTGGTGCGGACTGTAGACAAAAGAACTAGTGGCATCTCCACTTGTGGTTTGGAAGGGCTCGCCAAGGGTGTGTAGTTTCCATGGCTATGAGGCAGTCCAGCAGCCAGTCAGTTAAAGGTGTCATAATTGCCAAACCTGTGTGTCATTTTTAGTGGTCGAAGAGCATAATGATCGAGCAACTCGTTATCTGCAAAAGTCGAGCCATGGACAACCATAGCAAAAGCTGGACTTGTCGCCAATTGCTACGCTGACAATAAGTTCGTAAAGATTGTCGTGTCAGTGTCAACTGTTGCAAACAACCTCCATTTGCGCTTCCAATTGCCTTGAATCAGGATAAGTTAAAGCAATAACATCTCAGATGGCAGCCATACAGGAGAGCAGACCAAAAGTAAAACCGATGGCTGCCCAAACAGTTTCTTTTCCAAGAGTTCTAGATTGGCATTCCCCCGAGCTGTGGTACGGGAACGCCCAAATAAGGAAGCCGGTGCCTCTCGCTTCCGCTCCCGGCGTATCGGAGTTCGGGGGAAAGCCCGACAACCCCACCATAACCCCAGTTACCCCTCACACTCTTGTGTGCGCGACCCCACTTGAAGCTCCTGGAACCTGACCAGGAGGGATCTGGGAGATACAGCAGACGGGCGCTTGTCCGTTTGGCCCTCGGCAGACGTCAAATGACAGGAAAGACTTGGAACTGAGACGGAAGCTATGACGAGTTATCGTCGGATCGAATGATGAAGGTTGGGCCTGCATTTCTTAATAGAACCTGGCTCCCCTCTCATGAAATAATTTACTATCCTTTATCCTCTTCATTTGCATGTTGCATTGAGTTGCCTCCAGAGAAACAAACATGTCGTGTACGCGTTCATACTCTACATTTCCAGTACATTATACTGTGATTGAGCATGAATGGCTAACAACACTTCAGCGAAACACTTTATCCACGACCCTACGCACCTTGTGAATACGGCGCTCCTCAGCATTGCAAAGACAAATCCTTCAGTACAATGCGATATCAACAACAAGATCATCTACCGCAAAAATGGAGCGTCGCAAGTGTCCATTGTCTCGGGTGGTGGTAGCGGCCATGAGCCCTCTTTCGCTTCCTTCGTTGGCGCAGGTCTCCTCTCTGGCGCAGTAGCGGGCACAATCTTTGCATCTCCAAGCGCAGAGCAAATACGAAGATGTATCTTGCATCGCATCCAGAAAGACAAGGGTGTCCTTGTGATTGTAATGAACTACACCGGCGATGTGTTAAATTTCGGTATGGCAGTAGAAAAGGCGCGCGCTGCTGGCATTGATGCCGACATGGTAGTTGTTGGCGACGACGCTGGTGTGGGGCGAGCAAAGGGAGGGAAGGTAGGGCGTAGAGGTATCGCAGGCACCGTACTCGTCCAAAAGATTGCTGGAGCACTTGCAGCCAAAGGGTAAGAAACGATACAGGTTGAACGGATGATTCGCGAGTTGACTAACAAGGTCCAGTGCGAGCCTTAAGGATGTGACACGAGTAGCGCAACTTGTCGCCGACAACACGGTCTCTATTGGGTCCTCGCTAGCACACGTTCATGTGCCAGGTCGCCGAGAACCTGAAGAAGATGAATTGAAGGATGGCCAAGTCGAGATTGGAATGGGCATTCACAATGAAGCCGGCTCGGAGCGCAAATCCACCGACCTTCCTGGTCTCGTGAAGACGATGCTGTCGCACTGTCTCGATGTTGCAGACCAAGATCGAAATTTCTCTTCCATCACCGCAAAGGATGAAGTTGTGTTGCTAGTCAATAACCTGGGAGGAGTCAGTCCCCTCGAGCTGGGCGGTATCACGAACGAGGTTGTCGAGCAATTGGCAGATACCTTCAGCATAAAACCCGTGAGAATACTTTCAGGCACATTTATGACGAGTTTGAACGGCCTCGGTTTCAGCATCAGTCTGCTCAAAGTTGCAGATACAGGATCGCTGGGCGCTTCCATGCTCGAGCTGCTTGATGCGCCTGCTGAGGCAACCGGTTGGTCCGCAGCAATCAGCAGTAGCACGTGGGCTAGACGTGCAGAAGCAAAGAAGGTCGAAGAAAAGGTAGACGAGGAGGATGTTTTGCCTAGTGATTTGAGGGGTAAGTACTGCAAAAATGGCACATGACTTATGCTGACGTCGAACAGTCAATTATGCTCAAGCAAAGTCAGCGTTGACGACTGCACTGAACAGGCTCATAGCTGCCGAACCAGATGTCACCAGATATGATACAATCGTGGGAGACGGTGATTGTGGAATCGGACTGAAACGTGGCGCGGAAGGTACGTAGGATCCTGATCACATGTGCATTGTTGCCTGGTGCTGACAGCCTGTAGCGATTCTGAAGATGCTCGAAACGGCGAAGGACACGGATGATCTGCTGATCCTTGTGAACAATATAATTCAAGTGGTCGAAGTAGCGATGGATGGCACGTCAGGTGCCATCTATGCAATTTTCCTTAATGCACTAGCTCACGGACTACGAAAGCATTCGCCTTCTTCCCCTCAGCCCGTCACCCCTGCGATTTGGGCCAAAGCTCTCGATTCATCCCTCAAAGCACTTGGCAAATATACGCCCGCAAAGCCTGGGGATCGAACGCTGATGGATGCTTTATATCCGTTTGTTGAGACGCTATCCAAAACAGAAGACATCGACCAAGCAGCCACAGCGGCGCAGGGGGGAGCGCAAGGGACGAAGGGAATGAAAGCGAGTTTGGGACGGACGGTGTATGTTGGAGGCGCAGGGTTCCAGGAAGTCCCTGACCCAGGAGCACACGGCCTTGCCGAGCTTCTGCTGGGTCTGAGCGACGGACTGAAGAAGTAGAAACTGAGGGGTATCGTTGTTTGATTCGTTCGGTGGTCATCGCCGGCTTCGCGGCGGCGATTATATAACTTTTAATGCATTCGAACTCTAAATCGCGCGCGTCCATCTTGCACTTCCGTCTCAACACTAGGTCGCGTCCAGATTCTTATGACAGCAGGACAAGAATCACTGAATCTCCTCGGAGAAACCTAACCAGAGTTAGCGGATCGTGAGAAATAGACACATTCCTTCCACTTACAGCTTAGAGATAAAACGATCCTTGTTAACCTTCCTTCCGTAGCTACCATTGGCTAACCGCGGAGTCTCGGTCCACATCTCCTTAGCATTCTCGAGGACCATGTTGCAGTGGCGGTCGAAGGCCTTTACACGTGCGAGGATCTTGCGGTTGTTGCGGCATGAGATTAGAACTTGGGTGCGCGTGCGAACGGCGGTCTGGAGAATGGACAGGGGACCGGTCGTGAGCTCATGCTCCTCAACTTGGGCAACTTCATATTCTCTGCGCAGTAATGTCAGCATCTCTGCACCATTGGATGATACGGGAGTAAACATACGTCAATTCAGAGCGTGGCTTAGAAAGAAGCTCCCTGTGAGGTGTTAGCACAGAGCTTGCCCGTGAAGCTACGGTCATTCTGCTCACTGGATCTTCGCGTCGACCATCTTGTCAAGTGATGTGGGAAACAGAGAGTAGATCTCAACGAAAATGAACTCCTGTGTCTAGACACGGTTAATATCTTGAGCTGTCGACGTCTGCCTATGAATTTTGATATGCCGCTCGAACAAGTAGTGCGCAGGGATGGAGTCGAGCAGAAGAAGTGCACAGACCAGGGGCGGAAAGACTGACCTAGTATAAAGAGGGAGAACACCACGGCAACGAGCTTGGGTGAGGTGGAGCGGTCGGCGATAGAGGTGAAGCAGCGATGAAGTGATCGAGCTTGGCCGGACGATGCTGGGGGCTGCAGTTTTTCCGATCCCGGGCCAATCAACACGCGTCAGAATGTGGGGCAACAAGGCTGGATCCAAGGTGCGTCACGCGTCTTTGCCCTACCGGCGTTAGCGCGCCGCGGATAGCTCGAAACCTCCGAGCTCGTGCCTCCATCTTCACTTTCACCGCACGACCTCATTAACGACTCCCTTTTGATTCCCCTTCTCTCGCTTATCTACGCGTTCTGCTGCCTGTTTCGCATCTCCCGTGTACTGGAATACATAAGGACCACTTTCCTCGCTCCAATTTACTCCTGTCCCGCTTCTAGTCTCGCTTCTTTGTTCACTAAGAACGCGTCCGCGATGATCCCACGCCAGCCACCGACCGCGATACGATATTGATCACTTCTGGTCCGCTTGTGACGTCCTTCTTTTCTCTCACGACACGGCCTGTCTATCCTCTTGTCAATTCCGTAGGCAGCCATGTCGACTCCTTCGAGCATCACGCCAGAGACTGCTGCCATGCAGGACGCACCCTCTCCAGCTGCTGGCGCTGATGATGGCGTCATGGACGAAATTCCGCGCCGGCAAATGCGAGGTAAACAAACCCAGCCTGACGTCACGCTCTGGTCTAACATAGCTGTCTCCAGTCAAGGTCTTGTACACATTTGATGACCAGAACAAATCAAACTGTCTTGCTCGTCTGCCAAACGTCCTGGACGTACCTGTCGTTTCGCTGGACGAGACTACCGAGGTGGGAGTCATCGAACTGAAGACGTGCATTCAGGCTATTGTTACTGCAAGGTACGCTACGGCAAACGCTCATTGGTCAGATAGAACACATTGCTCACTGCTACAGCCCCGAGCTTGTAGCCAAATTAGGTCACGACTACACTGTTTACGCTTACGACTTTTCTGAGTACGAAACACCGCTTGTGGGACAAGGCATGCTGTCATGGCTTCTCGCGTCTGCGTCATCAACACCCAATGCTCCCGCCAAGGACTCGCAAACTATGGTCACTGGTCGCGTGTGCAAAAACATCCTCGGCATTTTTTCGAATGGTGTCAAGGAGACACTCGAAGTCAAGTTGAAGCTGGTGCCTGTTCCGACGTGCATGCAGAAGGAATATGTGGAGAACATGGAGCGGTATCACAGCCTCAGCCAGCTGATGCCTGAGGGATTTGATTACAACGCCTGGTCCGACTTCCTGAAAGAGAATCCTATGCTCGGTCACCTGGCTCAGCCAACAAAAAGCCACTCCGCCCAGCCTTCGCCACGTCATTCTGTTGGTGGCGTTGAACCTTTCCATCAAATGCTTACCCGCCAAAGCCCATCCCAGGAGCCACTTCGTAACGAATCATTCTACGACCAACCGAACACCCCCTTCATGTCCCAACCGACTAGACCATCCAGTCCTGCCATGAGTACTATCTCATTCCATCACTATCAGTACAATCCTCCTTCACGCCCAACGTCACGAGCTTCTGTGCGTAGCGAAGTAGCCCCGCCTACCCAGCAACACCAGTACAGTGATCCCTATGTTGTGGAACCACAGGATGATGGCCCCCCGAAGAAGAGGGCTCGCATAACCCAGACCACGAGACCACGGAACACGCCTTTGACTGCTCATAACGATTCACTTAGGGTCACTGCTAGCACCGCAGCGTCAGTACGTCTTCTCAAGCCAGCCCTCAGTGCTTCAGGAGCTGCCACAGAGATGGTCCCACGCGCACCAACCCCCCGTCCAGGCGACAAAACAGGTCATCGAGGATACCGGCGCCTACCAGCACCGAGCGCTCTAAGGCACGCATCAATGGATGGGGGTCGGCCATACATGTCCCCTTACGAGCCTAGCACTTTTTCAGATAATGCAATGGAATCTGCCGATGAAAGAGAAGCAAGTCCCAGCGAGACTCCCAACGAGATGCCCTCGTCACCCCCGATTGCACCCCGGCGTACTGAATCACCGGCTCCTTCTAGTCCGAACCTACCAACGTTACCTCTTAATGATTCGGGCTTTGTTAGCGACATACCAACGAGTAGGGATGCTGATGGGATGAACTGTGGGGACAACTCATGGCCAGGCCACGGAGCAATGCAATATCGCCGGGGATCAACCACACAGCCAATCACTGAAAGCATCGAAATGAACATGGGCGGCACTCAACCATTCGACTTTGATACCATGGACCAGGACATTCTCAACTGCGTGTATTTCCAAGGACAAAACACAAACGAAACGGACCTCCTTTCCAAAATGGCAATTAATGAGCAGGATACCAACTCAGTCAGTGGACGACCTACTACTGGTGATACATTCCAATCTGGATCTATGGTGAAGGGTCAATCTCGGGAAAAGTCACGCGCAACAGTTTCTACTGCCGGTTCACCTGATGGAATTACGTCGCAAATCTCACCTCCCGCTGAAAGCGAGGCACAAGTGTACAGCCGTTCCGCCACCCCGAACCTACCGGCGAAACAACCTAAGCAACCCAAGTCTCGAGGGCTTCCGAGGTCGCAAACCTGGTCTGGGACTGGTGAACCTATGTCTGATGCACCGACGCCCTCAGAGTGTGGCTACACTCGAAGCGGCTCCGGTGCTAAAAGGAAGCGCTATATCAAAGACCGACTGGATGCTGCTATCAGAAAGGGTGAAATGCCACCACATTGTGTGAACTGCGGAGAAATTGATACACCTACCTGGAGAAAAGCCTATACTCGAGTGGAAACTGGCTCGCCGAGCGGTATCGAGTTGTCTACTGACTCCGCTAGCACTGATATCATTGCTTACGAAGTAATTGAGCCTACCCCTGAGACTGACGGCGAGCCCAAGTACCGTATCTTTAAGAACAACTTGAGTCGAAAAGACAAGGACATGATGGCAGCAAAGGCCCATGATGCTTTCCAAGAACTCAATCTGTGTAATCCATGTGGACTATGGCTTATTAAGAAATTTTCCATGCGGCCGCAGAAAGTGTGGGACAGGTCAGCGCGGCTAGCAAAGCGAAAAAGGGAGCAGAAGATAGGAGCACGTTCCAAGTCTACCATGGGTGATGAGCTTATGTCGGATGCTGTCTTGCCAGAAACGGAATCCGGCATGCAAGAGCTAGGTGGAGCATACGACGGAGGGATGGCACCGCCTCAAGTTCCATCTGGTACACATGAAATGGATGGAGGTAACGCGCAGGCTGCTTTCAGACGAGCTATCCAGTCCAGTCCTGCTGGCGTAAGAGGAAGTAAGGTTTTGCCTATCAACCTTGAGCACGATCTTACACCAAAACCTACACGGCGACTACTTTTCCCTTCACCTCGGAAGCAAAGTCAGCGCAAGAGTCTGAGCCAACAAGCGCCTCCTGTTGCTACTCCTATGCACGTTCACGACGATGATGCGCCGAAGAAACCTCGTTGCCAGCGGTGTAAAGAACTCAAGCGGGCCTGCGACCGAGAAAGGCCATGTGGTCGATGCGAGAACGCCGGAATAGGTTATGATGGTTGCATACCCTGTGAGACAAAGAAAACCAACTGGTTTGAGCGACCTGTAGTACAGCCAGCGGTGGTTGAGCAGGAGAACCCTGACAAGGAAAACTGTCCGCCACCACCTACAGTAGAGACTGACGAACTTGCCCACCTTTTCGAGGAATCCCGGTCTCCGAACAAAACGCCGAAACAAGACCGGATATCTGAAGATGTCCTAAAAACGCCTACCCCTGGCACTCGACAGCGCATCGCCCTGACGCCGAGACGAGGCATTGAAAGCGGCGAGGTCCCTACGACTCCCTCACGGAGCACATTTACTCCTCGAAGCAATCGTGCAGCAACTGCAGCTCCGGACACTCCGTTTACGCGTCAGCTTAACGCTCTTCTGTCCGACCATCCTATCTCATCGCCGTCTCAAAATTTCGACTTCTCCAATTTCCCCATCTTCACTCCTCCTGGCCATAGTAGTGTACAGTTCAGCGAGCTCTTACCCGACGACTTTCTCTCTAGCGACATGCCTATGAGTAGCTCACCATCAAAGATGGGATCCTTGGGCGTAGGCTTTGACCTTTACGAGGACCCGAGTACATCTACTGCTGGGATGTGGAACGGGGAGAACATTTTTGACAACGAAGCCATGTTGATGACCATAGAGAATGGCTCCAAGCGCTCCAGTGCAGACCTCCATAGTGGCTCTGACGCAGCCGCGCTGCTGAAGATGAATGTGGGTGGTATAACCGTCGACTTTGCGGCGATGATCGAAGAAGTCGTCAGTACTGCCAACAAAGACACCGACGAGCATGAGGATGAAGGCGAGTCAATGGAGAACAGCACCAAATCTGCGCACAACATCGAAGTGGAGAGCGAGGGTGTCGGTAGTACACCTGAAGAGCCCACTTCTGTTTAACTTTGTCTCTGGCTCTATGCTATGGCGCCATGAATTTTATTTACATGCTTGTTTTTATTGTATTTTCCCATGGTGAGAGGCGTTTAGCGATTTAGTAAGTTCACGCTGTAGCGTATAGATGCCACGATGAAACGAGGCACATGATTACTTTCTGTACAATAGTCTTTCGCAGCAGAAGCGGCAGCTCTGTAGATAGTTCAAAACCTGTGGCACAAGTTCTAGTAACAGGGTAGCGTATTAGACGCACCCTCGGAGGATACCCAATGAATATATTTAGATATTACAAGATGCTTTGTTTAGAGTGATTTGGTTCTCTGAACGAACTAGGAGAAGCTCGATGCAGTTGTTTGGTGGGTTAGCATAGATTGGCAAATGGGTTATGGTCCAGCACATCTGTTTCAATACCAACCTTCCTCGATACGCCTGTCTCACTTGTAAACGAAGCGCCACTATGTCCACTCGTAATTTCACTGTTTTTTTTAGGTGGGCTATCCTAAGGCTCTTTTCTATCCTGAGCACCTGGCAACCTACAGGTCAGTTGACACTCGAGCTGACCGCATCTTCACCGAGTGACTGACAACATTGGTCCAAGAACTACTGTTTTGGATCCGGATATGAAGACACAAGAGATTGGACTCAGCAGGATAAAGCCATTAGATGGCACGATCCAAAGCACGGCTGGGTTGGTGGCCAGCAGGTTAAGATTCCTGATCTGACCGCTATTGAGCGTCTCTTCTCTCTGCTCTGCCTGAATATATTACATGAAATATTGAGCTCAGTGATGATGATATTGTTGAGTCTTGGAAGAAGATTCCTCCTAGCTTACGGTTGGAGAAGGAACCATTACACGATATAGATATCAGGCCCCATTGCGATGCAATTCATCATTTGCGCTTGCCGGATGGAGTTTTTGATCCTGGATCACTGTCTCAAATACGAAATGAGGGAATGATGCAAAAAAAAAAACAGCCCGGTCATTGCATTTGTGCGGATTTCTATCTACTTGCTGGCTGACTAGCCCACGAACAGACTGCGCGACTAACGCAGGACTTCACGTGAAGCTGCACGTATCTGCCACATACCTGTAAATTTGACATTACGAGAACAACTTCTTGTCATGAGAGAAACAGGTGATGATGATCAGAGTAAAATATATTTTGTTCGAGCGTTGGCGCACCACTATCCCGCCATGATAAATACACGCTCCAGAACTATCACATTGTAATAACACCTCCCATTTTTTCTTTCCTCGTCCCCCCTTTACCAACAACAGCACACTTACTGAGACGATCCACCAGAGATAGTAAGCACCTGTCCGTTTACCCAGCCACCATCCTCGGATGCCAGGAAAGCCACGACCCTCGCCACGTCCTCAGGAACCGCACATCTACCCAGTGGGCAGTGGCTCGCCATGAGCGACTCGATCTTCTCCGCTGGCCAGTCAGGCGAGCCTCCTGGGATGTAGTGCCAAGCATTCTGTGTGAACATGTCCGACTTGATGCCACCGGGAGCGACACCGTTGACAGTGATACCGCGCTTTCCAAAGTCTGTGGCGAAAGCCTTGATGAAGCCAATGACAGCCATCTTGGTAGCGTTGTATAGAGCGTGGTCCTTGACGCCGAGGAGGCCAGCAGCAATGGAGCTCATGAGGATGATGCGGCCGTTGTCCTCCATGTACTTGTATGCGGTCTGGCCGACAAAGAACTGCGCCTTAGTGTTGAGGTTGAAAACATGGTCGTACTTCTCCTCGGTAATCTCCTCGGTCTTGTCCCAGCTCTCGGTGCCAGAGTTGCTCATGACGATGTTGATTTTGCCAAAGGCCTTCTTTGCCTCCTCGAACAGGCGGTGGATCTCGGATACTTTGCTCACATCGGCTCTGATGGCAATGGCTTTGGCGCCGTTGTTGAAACCCCGGATGATGTCGCAGACTTCGTTGGCTGGTCCCTCGGATGATACGTAGTTTACGACGACAGAGGCACCGCGCTTGCCGAGCTCAATGGCGCAACCTCGTCCGATACCACGGCCGGCACCGGTGATGAGGGCGACTTGACCTTCCAGAGAGGCAGTGGGAACGTTGATGACCATTTTGACAGGATTTTTTTGTGGTGGATTATGGAAAGCTGTATCTGAGTGCAAGTATAGAATTTGTTGATTGAACTTGCTTCAAGTCAAAAAGAACTTGGTAGACTGGTTGTATTTGGAAAAGGTGGAAAGGAAAATGTTTCTGGGTATCTTGATGATTTTCTATTCATACTGCAGCATCTATATAACTGCATCCGACATGTCTTTCTTCAAACGTTGGTGTTCACGGTGTTTGCGGTCACGGGCGGGGATCCGAAGGGACGAAGACCGAAAATGGAAGCCCGCCAAAGGGGACTTGCGGCTCTACGCTTTCGCGTCCGGCAACCACCCTGTAGCAGGTGTGTGTTTTACCTGCACAAGGCAAAACGGCCCGGCAAGTCAAAGGTTCCGTTTCAGATGTCGTGGTTTAGGTGCCGGCTGTGCGGAGCTCGGAAGGGGAGGGGCCATTGCTGCCCCGCCGAGTACCAGGGAATGTCTTGAAGTCTCGACGATGGAGACGCGATAACAAGTCCGACATCATCTCGGCATCTATTCTTGTAACTCAGGTTTCCTTAATTATCATATGATTCTCGGTAGTATGTAGGAGATCCTAATGATGTACAGTGCCTCCTCGATGAGCGGTAGTTGCCGGCGCAATGCAGGAACATTGTCGGATCTATCCATAGCGCAGGTTCCACAAGCAACCTGTGACCATCTTTCTTCGTTATCTCCTGGGAACTGTAGTGGGGGCAAATCATCCACCAAACACAATGCTATGTTGCAAGGCGCTTAACAACAATCAACAGGCGTTGTAGGGAGGATGGAGGCGGTGACGGCGGCCGAACACGATGCGGCATCGGCATCTCCCCTACCTAGGTATCGATAGCGCACGTCACTCGTCCGTGTCTGCCCCACTGTGTCTTTCAACTTCACGTATACAACAGAGTATAACTAACGTTACCGCCAACATTGCTCGAAAGCAAAGATGCATATTCTTGTAAGCCAATCCCTTGTCTCATGATAGCCAATGGCATCGGCTGACCAGATAGTAGGTCACTAACGACGATGGACCACCATCAGACCAATCGTCGCCATACGTCCACTCGCTGGTGTCAACATTACAAAAGCATGGCCACACCGTGTCGGTTGTTCTTCCCCACACGCAGAGATCTTGGATAGGCAAGGCACATCTTGTTGGCAAGTCGGTATGAGGCCTGTTTTGCTTTCTCAGGGCAACTTGCATACCCTGTATGAGTCGTGTCTTGGCCAGCTCTGACATGGTGGCAGATACAACCAACATATTATCGCCCCGAGCCCCTCCAAACAAGCCCTGATGGCCGCCTTACTAACCACGGAACCACTCACAATTCGCCGCTTCCACCCTCTTCCAATGAGGAAGAATGGGTGCTGGTTGACTCGACACCCGCGTCATGCGTACAGATTGGTCTATACCACTACTTCACCGAGCGTGGGCCAATTGACCTGGTCGTGTCTGGACCCAACTACGGACGCAACAGCACAGCCATTTTCTCCCTCTCGTCGGGTACTATAGGCGGCGCAATGGAGGCAGC
>JAODYC010000016.1:154001-173077 GCA_026262405.1 Curvularia hawaiiensis | reverse complement strand
CAGTCGTAGTAGTAGTCGTGCTATGTAGAGCAGCGTAGCGTAGTAGCGTGGTTCGGCATGCCGGCGGCGGACGGGCGCTGGGCGGGCCTGCTGCAGGGGCGCCGTGGGTGGGGGCCACGGGTTCCGGTTGGGCTAGTCAGGTCAGGTCAGCAAGGCGCTGGCCTGGCCTCGCCCTCGGCGGCCTGACAGCAGCTGGCGGCGCTGGACACGATTGCGCCCAAATGAGGGCGTCGACCCCCCGGCTCGCTGCCCGGCAGGTGGTAGGCTGCCGTAGCTCTCCCGTGGCATTGGGCGCTTGTGGCCGCGCCAGCCTGCCTGGGCGTGCGTTGCTCGCGAGCCGTGGGCCTCGCACCTCGCTCGTCTTCTGTTCTGTTCCCTTTCTTCCCCCCCACTGTGGAGACTGTAGCTTGCCATCACCGCTCCTCGCAGCGCTTTCGCATCTCCTATCTCTCTCTCTTCCTCTTGTTTCCTCTTCGCTTTCCTAGTGCTTTCCGCGTCTCTGTTGGCTGTCTGTGCTTGCGCTTTCCCGTTGCGACGTCGCCGTCGCCTGCCCTCCTCCCACCACCCACACACACAGCTTTCGCCCCGCCCCAGCTCGCCTACCTCTATCCTCCGCGTGGCCTTATCCTGCAATCGCTCGCCTCTCGCGTCGCATCCACCTCCACCCTCCTTTGCTGATTTCTTCTGCCCTGAGCGCATCTTCGCGACAGACTCGCAAATGGCCGACCAGCAGAACCCGGGCGCCCAGCTGCCCCCTCCTCCCTCGACGGGCGGTGCGCCTGGCTACGACAACCAGGGCCAGACGCAGCAGCACATGCCGCCCCCGCCGCTCGCCCCCGTCATCATCCCGCAGAACAACAACCCCATCCCAACCGCCATCAGCTCGCCCATGTCGGGCAACCCCATGTCCCCGACCAGTGGCCAGCCCGGCTACGTGCCCCGTCGCGCCGCCCCCGAGCCCAACAAGCGCGCCTTATATGTGGGAGGACTCGACCCGCGGGTCACCGAGGACGTGTTGCGTCAGATTTTCGAGACGACGGGCCATGTCCAGAGCGTCAAGATCATCCCCGACAAGACTGCAAGTTCTCCTTCTGTAAGATATTTCTCCGAACCCGCTGCAATGTCGTGACAGCTTTGTGGCGCGGGCCGGGCCTATCTTGCATCTGTTGCAACAACACAAGTGCCGCTGACCGCTAACAGTTCAATTCCAAGGGTTTCAACTACGGCTTTGTCGAATATGACGACCCTGGTGCCGCCGAGCGTGGCATGGCCACTCTCAACGGTCGACGCATCCACAACAACGTAAGCAATTGGGCGCTCGCGACATGCCAGACGCAGGCATTGTGTCCTAGTGGGCCCGTCTTTTCTGACACCAGATAGGAAATCCGTGTAAACTGGGCCTACCAATCCAACAACACAGCCAAGGAAGACACCTCCAACCACTTCCACATTTTCGTTGGCGATCTTTCCAATGAAGTCAACGACGAGGTCCTTCTCCAGGCTTTCTCCACCTTTGGCCCCGTCTCCGAGGCTCGTGTCATGTGGGACATGAAAACGGGCAGGTCTCGTGGTTACGGCTTCGTCGCTTTCCGGGATCGCGCCGATGCTGAGCGTGCTCTCAACTCCATGGACGGAGAGTGGCTTGGCTCGCGAGCCATCCGCTGCAACTGGGCCAACCAGAAGGGCCAACCTTCCATTTCCCAGCAGCAGGCCATGGCCTCGATGGGCATGACACCAACCACTCCATTCGGTCACCATCACTTCCCCACTCACGGCGTACAGAGTTACGACATGGTTGTGGCTCAGACGCCTCAGTGGCAGACAACGTGCTACGTCGGAAATCTAACGCCCTATACCTCGCAGGCTGACCTAGTGCCGCTTTTCCAGAACTTTGGTTATGTCACCGAGACGCGCTTCCAGTCAGACCGTGGATTTGCCTTCATCAAGATGGACACACACGAGAACGCTGCCATGGCCATCTGCCAGCTCAACGGCTACAACGTCAACGGCCGTCCTCTCAAGTGCAGCGTAGGTTGAACTCGATTCTCTTTTTTTCCATCCCGACTTGTTTGCTCACGTTTCCAATCTAGTGGGGCAAAGATCGTCCTCCAACGGGCCAGTTTGAGGGTTACTCGCCTGCAGGCGGCCCCAACTCAGCGTACCCCCAGACGCCCAGCGCGTACTTTCCGCAGTACGGTGGTGGGCCACAAGGTGGGCCCATGTCACCTTCAGGTGAGCGGCACCGGAGGAAGCTGCAGTATCGAAACAAGCAATCTAATGCGCGGGCAGGACCCAGCCCCGGCGGAGCACCTTTCGCGCAGCAGCAGCAACAGCAACAAGCCTTTGGTAACCCAGGCATGCCATTCCAGCAGCAAATGCAGCAGCCCGGCAGCGCTGGCGGCTACGGCCGCGGCGCCCCTCAGCAGCCGCAATGGGGCCAGTCTCCTCAAGCTGCCTTTAGCCAGAATGGCTTTGGTGGTTACCAGGGCTAAGCAGACTCTCTTTGCTCAAAACTTCTTTCGTTCAGCGCCGCGCCATCTGTTCTTTCGACGCGCCCGGTTGTTTACGAGGGCTCTTTTGTTTGGATAGCTCCGATTTCCAGGTCATATTTCATCAGCTATCTGGTCTCATGTTCTTAGGCAAGTCGTCATCTTAGTCCCGTTGTCCAAAAAAAGGTGCGAGGGTTGTTGTCTTCCGGCATAGTTGGCTACCCATGTGGTACATTTCTTGTGGGATATGGTCTACGGTCGTTTGTGTGGTTCAAAATGAATCTCCTTTCTGTTGTTAGCATTTCCTTTGGTGCGAGCTTCGGCTGGTCCCTATGTTTGCCTCTTCACTATTATCCACTATGATGTTGAATCTTCTTATCGATACCAAAAGCGAATTCTTGTTCTCTTTGCGGCGTCCGAATGGTCATGACCGCCCTCTCTGACTGTTTTCGTTGGTCGGTAGGCTTTTTCTGATGATTGCTGTTATTTTCATGTTGTTTGTGTTCGGTTTAGACTGCCTTGTCTCTCAAAATGGCATACGCGGGACGCGCCGAGTTACAATGTGGGAGAACCATGTACCGAGTCATATTCTAACGATCCCTGGCGGATACAGGTGCTAGCAATTTGGGCACTGCCTTTGTAGCTACTTGTATCAATACCAATACAGTCGACTCTGTCGAATTGAGAGGTTTTATCCTGTGGAAAAAATCGACTTCGACATTCAGTTACCCAAATACAGAGGCAATGAGTCTTGTGAAGCCAAGCCAAAGTAGGATGAGATTTCATAACCTGCTCTACTACCGCGGCCCTACATATGCCTAGAAGATTAGGTAGATATCGCACGTGACCATGGTACTAGCGCAACTCTTTCCGAAGGTCGCGTCAACCAGTCGCGTTTTGTGGGTCCGTTGCACTAGATGGTAACAATCACACCCCACCGCGCGCTCGTGAAAGGCACGGCACACCCTGGATCACAATACCAACCCACCAATTCTTTCTTTTTCTGTTATTGTCGGCGCGCTCTCTACTTTGCTGCATGCTTTCTTTCCTTGCTAGGAGAGGTGCGTCGCTTAAATCGTCCAGCCCGCAAGATTCGCCGCTCTTCTCCCTGGTACAACCCGCCCAGGCGCACTTGCCTCATACCCGTCTGTTCCTGACGCACCCTCGCCGCACGCGCTCTTCGACCTCAACACCACCAATACTCAAGGCGGACCGCCTTCCAAGCGCCCTACCTATTCCCCGAATCTACAGTGGCAATCTTGCTATTCGCCTAAACACGACCAGGACCATGTTCAAACAAGCGGTCCAAGTGCATGATGCTATCGCGTCGTCCTCGTCGTCAGATAGTGCCTGTAAACAAGCATCACTCGCGAATTCCTTCCACCGAGCCGGGTCAACACAAACACCGTCCGCGCGTTCTTTAGGATATGGGGCTAAACAGAATAACATTGTGGGATTACCGAAACCATCAACTCCAAACGCGCAGGGCATCAAGCGAACTGCCGCTGGCCTGACCAAGTCATTGAGTTCACACGACAATGATTTCGAATATCCTTCCGTCAGTATTGGGGATATAGACAAGGAAAATGAACCTCCAACCACCTTCAACGCACCTAGTACAGGCTCCGGCATTCTTGAAACCGCCTTGTTCGACGAAGACGATTTCGACAGTGACGTGGATCTCGACGTGGAGGATCCCGCGACTAAAAGCACTGTCACATACCCTACATTACCCAGCGTTCCCTCCACCGGCTCGAGAGATTCTGGATACGATTCAAAAGCACCGTTTACGGACACCAAGCCGGAGTTGGACAGTAGCCAGCCGATACCATGGTCATCATCCCCTGTAGAGCATTTCAAGACGCCCAAGAAGCCCGAGCCCTTGAGGGTAAAGCGAAGGACACTGCCCTGGCAACAGTCTCAGCAGACACAGCCCTTGCAAGAGGATGATGAGATTGAACCACCCAAAAAGAGGCAGTCCACAGAACCCGATAAAACAGCCTCAACTCCAGCACCAAAGGCATCAAGTTCACAATACCTCTGGAACACAACGCCTGGCGGGTTGAAACAACAACAGAAAGCGTTCAGGGAGAACATGAAAGCGCAAACAAAGTCGAATCAAGGGACTGATGATGATGTTGCAAAAATAGCTATCAAAAAGAAGAAGAGCAATACCGTGGCCCGCATATTTCTCAGTGAAGAGCAGCAAAACGTTCTGAAGCTTGTAGTGGAGTACAAAAAGAGCGTCTTCTTCACGGGTTCTGCAGGTATGTGCAAAAAGAGCGGTTATCACATGGATACAAGGTTCTAACTGCAACAGGTACTGGTAAATCCGTCTTGCTTCGTGAAATCATAACAGGCTTACGACAAAAATACGCTCGTGAGCCTGATCGAGTCGCAGTTACAGCATCAACTGGTCTGGCAGCGTGCAACATCGGTGGTGTAACTCTACACAGCTTTGCAGGCATAGGGCTTGGCAAAGAGCCAGTTGAGGATCTTGTCAAAAAGATTCGCCGAAACCAAAAAGCAAAGCAGCGATGGATGCGCACAAAAGTGCTCATCATGGACGAAGTTTCCATGGTGGATGGCGACTTGTTCGACAAACTGGAATCAATCGCACGGACAATCCGCAACAACGGTAGGCCGTTTGGTGGCATTCAGCTTGTCATCACAGGCGATTTCTTCCAACTGCCTCCAGTACCAGAGTTCGGGAAGCCAGCCAAATTTGCGTTTGATGCAGGCACTTGGACTACGAGCATTGAACACACGATTGGCCTGACTCATGTTTTCCGTCAAAAGGACCCAGTTTTCGCGAGCATGCTCAATGAGATGCGAGAGGGCCGGCTAACACAAGAGTCGATAGCTCGTTTCAAGCAGCTGGAGCGTCCACTCTCAATGGACGACCAAACCGTCGAAGCAACCGAACTCTTCCCTACGCGCCAAGAGGTTGATCGTGCCAATGCTACACGGATGCAGCAGCTACATGGAAATGTATTCACATTCGAAGCTCGAGACGGTGGCACTATCACCAACAAGGAACAACGAGATAGGCTGCTCCAGAGTTGCATGGTTCCAGAACAAATACACCTCAAGAAGGGTGCCCAAGTCATGTTGGTCAAAAACATGGACGAGACACTAGTCAACGGTTCGCTCGGCAAGATAACAGGATTCATGACAGAGCAAATGTTCAACCTGTACAAGGAGGACGAGGACGCCTTCCTAGAAAACGGGCCTTCAGACGCTGCTCTGAAGACGGAGATGGCTAAGAGCACGCTTGGCCTCAACACCAACCAAATCTACCCCGTTGTACGATTTGCTATTGCAGACGGCACGACGCGTGATCTGTTGTGCAAACGCGAAGACTGGAAGATTGAGTTGCCCAACGGCGAAGTGCAAGCATCACGGTCACAAATCCCACTTATCCTCGCGTGGGCTCTATCCATCCACAAGGCTCAAGGTCAAACTCTTGAACGCGTACGTGTCGATCTCGGTCGCGTGTTTGAAAAGGGTCAGGCATACGTCGCGCTTTCTCGTGCAACTAGCATGGCTGGCCTACAGATTCTGCGCTTCGATCCAAAAAAGGTGATTGCCCACGAGAAGGTCCGGTCATTCTATAGTAGCCTGAGTAGCGCAGAGCAAGTCCAAGGCAAGGCAAAGAGTAAAACTATACTCGGCAAGGTGCAAGCGGCAAAGGCAAAGAGGACGGTAAACGACGGGTGAGACTAGAGAAGAATATATACGTACTGGGCCACGGATACATTTGCATTAAGGGTGTTTATGGAGCTGAATACGAGGCATTGATGATATAGCATGCGTTGGCTGTCTGGAGAACAAGGGCAGCTTGTATGACGTCTAATAGACAATATTCCACTTCGCTATCTTTCATGGGTTGCGTATGCTTGTTCGTGGCTGGGACTGTACAATCACAAGTGAAATTCGCTCACGACGCAAAAAACATTTCACACTTCACATGACGAGATCAGTATGATAAAACACACATACATTTCGTATACAAGCGCAGAATGAAATTGATGAGACCCTAGAATACACGCCGTCAAATGGATTGCCAAATGCACGCCAACCTGCGCCATTATTTACCGCCTTCTCGCTCCCTTCTCTTAGAAGCATTCTTTCCCCCTTCTTTCAAAAAAGATACATGTAGCAGCACGCCGCGAACACAGACTGTATGCGTCATGCATGTAGAACATTGTCGTACTTGATGTATCGATGCTGATGCTTGTCTTTTGCAGATGAATGTTGTCGTACCACGTCTGCAACCATAGTCTGTGTGATCGTTTAGCAAACATCCTCGCCACCAGCCCTGGAGTTCATGAGCAGGGCAACGATGAGTCCGTAAAGACCTGTGGCGCGCGTTAGTTGTTTGACATGATAGAGGCCCTGGTGGAAATGGACGTACCCAGAACTTCGGCGAAAATGAGAATCAGGATCATTCCGACGAACAACCTGGGCTGCTGGGCAGTTCCTCGTACACCAGCGTCACCGACAATACCGATGGCAAAACCAGCAGCCATACCAGACAGACCGACAGCAAGACCAGCTCCGAGCTGAACGAAGTTGGAGAACAGCGAGGAGTTTTGCTTCAGGTTGTTGGAGATGAGCACGGACACAACGAGACCGTAGATACCAATGATACCCGCCATGACAACGGGAATGATGTCTGAATAATGTATCAGCCACGTTCATGCACTACACAAAATCCCGCGATCAGGTTCGCATAGGTAATAACATACTCTTGACGATCAGATCAGGGCGGAGGACACCCATGGCGGAGACACCAACACCGGCCTTGGCGGTTCCGTAGGCGGCGCCGAAACACGCGAAGACGATGGCTGACGTGCAGCCCATCGCGCCGAAGAAGGGCTATCAATCGTTAGCCCAGGTCCTGGAATACGTTCGCGATAACCGTCGCATCGTATCATGATGATGATGAAGCAGGACCGTCGCGGATCGGGTCGCGTCTGTCGGGAGGCGAAGCGGAGGTTGGTACTCGAGTACTTACAGCATAGGCAGGGCTGTAGAAGCTTTGTTAGCTCAAATCCTTCGGATTTATTATATAAGGAGCTTCTCCGCTTCGCTGATGACAAGCATAGCTCCAGGTTATGCGCGAGAGGCAAGCTGGAAGCTGCCTGCATCATAGACAAAGGAGCTCCGTTAGGACTCACCAGAGTTCGGACGACATCTTTGCGGTAATGTGAGTGATCGACGAGTCGTCTAGAAGGGCTTGGAGATCTTTATTGAGATGGACGCGTGCGGTGGTTGCGGCGACGGAGGCGTTTGTGATGTCGAGGAGTGGTGACGACGGTCGGCGAAGAGCTGTACGCCTGGCACGCTCGCTTGACGCTATCCTCACCCTGGCATTAGCGCAGCACGTGAGAGCCGCCAAGGCGGCCATCCATGGAACTTTTTTGATTTTCTACAAGCTCCAGCTTTTGAACTGTCCACCAACTTCACCAACAATTATTCCCCGGGCGAGCGAGCAGTGTAAGTCGCATTCATACTGCGGCGAGTCGCATAGACTAACCGGGCCTAGGAATCCTCCTTCGGACGAGCTTCAGCAGTGAACCCTACTTCCAACCTTCTACCACTCTACAAACTACCACTTTCGAAATGGCCGAGGACAACAGCGCCGCGTGGCCCCAGGCTGACCAGGCTTTGTCGCAAGAGATTCTTGATCTCGTTCAGCAGGCAACCCACTACAGGCAACTGAAGAAGGGTGCCAACGAGGCTACCAAGTATGCACACCTGTGTGACTCGAGAAGAGAGAACTGTAGTAGCTAACAATCGATGTTTTAGGACTCTCAACCGTGGTATCAGCGAGCTGATCATCCTCGCCGCCGACACGTCCCCTCTTGCTATCCTTCTCCACTTGCCTCTCCTCTGCGAAGATAAGAACGTTCCATACGTCTACGTTCCTTCCAAGATGGCCCTCGGCCGTGCTTGCGGTGTTGCCAGGCCCGTTATTGCTGCCAGCATTACGACCAACGAAGCCTCTGTAAGTTCACATAATATATGCTAGCAAATGCCGTACACGTCCTAACAAGATACAGGACTTGATGGGCCAAATCCGCACCCTCAAGGACAAGGTCGAGCGCCTCCAGATCTAAACGTCTTGAGTACAGCCGAATAAGCTCGTCGAACATGCGCTTGGATATATCGGAGGGAAGTCCGCGAAACTGGAAGGTCTATGTAATGGAAAATGCATTGGGGTTCTTGGATGAAACACTGCCGGGTACTCTATACGTAGACCGAGAATGAAATGCTGAGCTTGATTCGGCATGGACTCTGACAAAATGAACAAGAAGTTTGCGGACTATTTATTTTGCCATTGTGTGGTTCCACAACGAGACTTCTCTCCATGTATACTCACGCCAGGCTCATGATCTATACGCACTTACATGCCGTACATTCAAGAACAGTTTGACGGTGAGTTCACGTTTTAGCATTGTTGCAACAAGAAACCGCGGGGTATCATTCAAAGCATTCATCATGATAAGCTCCTTCATCACTAGCCAAGGCTCGTTTCGTCATTGCATCTCAATCTCAACCTCCTTCTTCGCCTCTGGATTGTGACTTGGCTTGCGGCTGCGGCTCCGGTTCTCAGCTTGCTTCTCGACAATGTTGGCCCCGAGTCCAAGACCCGGATCTTCAACTGACTCTTGTTGTGCAACCTGAATAGCAGTGCTTCCTGTGTCAATTTCCGTCCTCTTTTCTGCAGAATACTCAGAAAGGGTTGGATCAGACCCCTTTGTGACTTCTTCCGTCTTCTCTCTTGCTCTCAGATCTGTGCTCAAATCTGAACTCGGTTTGACCGCTTCCCGTGCAACGTCTTCGCTGGGTCTGTTACTGCCATGTACTGGGCTTGTTCCCTTGCTCGCATCTGCATTTCCAGTGATACCCAACTTCTCGAAGCTTGCCAATACTCCTTGTCTCAAATCCTGCCCGAGAGCAGCAGCAGCATCGAACGGTTTTGGCGTACTAGAAGCCCTTGGAGAGCGGTCGCCAACAGCATGTGTAGGTGGTAGGTGGGTTGTTGTGCCAGCACCCGCCGCTCCTTCCGCGGTCTCAACGCCTGTAACAATGGGTTCCTGTACAATCGGTGTGCTAGAACCACTCCTATCGTTGCTAACATGACTTGTTTGTGGCGTCAGATTAGGAGGCGCTTGAGGACCAAACACGTTCATCTCTTCATCAATACGACCGAAGCACTCAGCCCACCACCTTGCTTCGCCTTTTCGAGGAAAGATCATTCTCTCTTTGCCGCGAACAGCATCGTCTACTTCTGGGTCGTATTTTGGGTTCATAAACTCAGGTTTTCGGCATAGAAAGTAATCCCACACGCTTCTTGTTCGTTCCTTAGCCCTGGTCTCGACGCGCTCTTTCTCATTGTCAAACAGAAAGGTGCCATACTGGCACGAGTATAGATGGTACAGTAAGCGTCTCAGGAAGCGCTCGTTGAACTCAAATCGGGTTGGATGTTGGTAATGTAGCTGGTAAACACAGTCAAGGAATTGGTGAAAGACAGGTGATAGCTCGTTGACCTTGGTAACTCGGTGCTCTTCTGCTGCACCAGTCTGTGCGGGTTTTGATGAAGGAGCATCAGAGAGGTCAGGGACATTGTCAGGAAGGTTGGTCTCCGGGAGCTGATTGAGCGATTCGTTGGACTCGTTGTGACGGTTGAAGAGACCTCGCGCACCTCGGAGGGCATTCTCAAAAGCATTACCGCCTCCTGGACCATCGTATTTCCGCTCAATCTTCTCGTTCTCGATGGTGAACCATTTCTCGTGGCTCAAGAATCCTGATCGATGTCGGAACATGTGCCCGAAAGAAAGCCAGTCCTTTTCCACAAGAACAATGAAGCCTTCCAGTGTCCTATAGTACGGGTCCAACAGTATCTGGCTGAGTGCACTCAGCTGACTTGTACGGTCCCATCCATCCGAGCAGTGAATCAAGACGTGTGAGTGCATGATCCCTACTGTGCGAGCTATCAATGCAGTTCCATCCAGGATATTGGCTATGTGCTTGATCCAGTTGCTCTTAGCCAGCAGCTGTCTGTTTGGAGGAAACGGCACTAGATCTGACTCCTTTAAAGCTTCTACTACTGTGTCCAGAGATTTGCGCATAACATGAATGTTGTCAATACCAAGGTAAGCCTTCTCTGCACCGGGGTAGTAGTCCATTTTCTCCGAGCCTAATCCAACAGCTTGCATGGCATAAGCATTCACCGTCGGTCTGGCGTCGACAATCAAGTTCCGCTGTTGGGCTCCGTACACCTTGGGTAGATCGGGATCGGTTTCTGATGATCCTGTCAGATCGTCTACAGTAGTTCTTCCAGTGTCTGCTCCACCATCCCCTGCTCCGACAAAGGAGCTGCTAGCACTAGATTCATTCAGGTTTACAACACTTGAGTCTGGAGTAAACTCCACGGAGCCTGAAGGGGTAGTTGTCGGCCTCCATCCACGATTAGTTGCCCAGATGGCTGCGACAAGCCGCTCGTCTTGAGGGTTTCGGTTTCCACGGAGACCAGGCGTAGGCTGTGAACTTCGTGTTATAGAGCAGTTGTTAATGGGGTGACGATACACAAGGGCTGGTATGCGTTGCCGCGAGCGATACTCGCCAGCGTACCGGAGGACACTGTCTGAGACATTGGTAGGGACGACGATGAGGGCGGGATATGTCGCGGAATACTATGCCATTTGTCAAGAACTCTCCTAGCCGTAGTTGTCGCATACCAAGTACCTTGTATTCTACGTTGATCTCAGAAATCCGCCAACCCTTCTCAGTGTCCTTTGGGCTGATTCCCAGACGCTTCCATTCACGGCGTGCATCGTAAATGTTCCAACCATCCTGTTTGTCTTCTGGGGGCTTCGGCTGGTAGCTGAAAGCCAAGAGCTTATCCAACCTTCCAACCTTGCACGACAAGGCTCGTATGCTCTCGTATACATCACGAGCCTTCTTTTCATCAGGAAAGAAGAAGGCAAAGAATGTGAAGTCGCGGCATCGAATTCGAATCGAGGATTCCTGGCGAAGAACCGGAGGACAAGGTTTGAGAACGCAGTAATTTATCATAGGATATGTTATCCAGACTTCTTTTTGCCGCGGCGGCTTCGAGTTCGGAGGAGCATCTGCAGGAGGGCTTGGGAGGTAGCTGAAGACAAGGTGATGGGGCATAAGGTGTAGTGTGCCATCAAACCGCGTACCTCTCCGGAGGAGGTATACGCCCTCCACCTGCAGTGATGGTTAGACTTTGCAAGTTGTGGTCGACTGAGCAACTCACCTTGCTGATGCGTATGCGGTCCATGGCCGCAGTGTTGCGCGCGCAGTGGCCGACCGGAGAGGCGACTGGGGTATTTGATCACGATGGTGTGAGTGAGATGAGTTGCGGGGCTGCGATCGCTACCAAAATGAGGGGTTGTATAACGCGGGCATCCAGAGGGAGTGCAGGCGCAAGCGGAAGCGTCAAGCAGTCAGGGCTGCAGCTACAGGTGAGTGCGCATGGTCGACATGTGCCCGCCCTGTCATGCTCACGCTTCGTCCCGCTGCGTCTACTAGTATCTTCTTGGCCTTCAACGTCATCAGACTGCTGCACACGTATACGCTTATTTTTTAGCACTTGTAGCCTCATGACACGCACGTAGAGCTGTTCTGCATAGTGATCCTGAAGTAGTAAAATACTTGCGTCTCTGCAACTTGTATGCTCAAGCTATGGGACACCAGCAACGAAATCACATTCACGAGACCGGAGGTTGAACGAAACATACATTTACTACCGCGCTGAGATAGTTCCAGTCCCGTCTCCCGAGCAGGCAGAGCAGGCATGGAACTACATCGTTCGATCTGATAGGTCACAGCATATTTGGCTTTGCCAGTGAGCTTACCTGTGTCACCATGAGAGGTCAGATGTTAGCTGCTAATTGTATTACATGTATAGAAGACCTGAAAAACCGCCTATGCTGCCAAGTGTGCAAAAGGTTCTGGTGACTATAGAAAATCACCCTACAACCTATGAGTATGAAGACAAGACTATCGAAACACTGGTCCAAGATCTACGCTGTGGCTGTTGTTATGCTCAAGCGTTTAGGCCGGAGGCGGAGGTGGGGGAGGGACGTCGCTGGGTGGTGGAGGAGGGGGAGCGTCACCCGGAGGAGGAGGTGGCGGCGGAGCTGCAGCGCCAGGTGGGGGTGGGAGAGGACTGCCAGCAGAGCCGTAGCCCTGGTAGAGAGGCATAAGACCAGGCGGAGGGCCAGAGGGAGGTGGGGGAGCATCGTAGCCTGGAGCACCACCATAAGCTCCGGGAGCACCCATTCCAGCACTCTGGTCATAGCCGTAACCACCGTACCCATAGCCAGCACCAGCTGGAGCGGCTGATGCACCAGCGGCCCAAGGAGCTGCACCGCTGCCGGCGCCGTAGCCTTGATCGTATGACTGGCCACCACGGCCGCCTCCGCCGGCCCAAGGAGGGGGAGCAGAAGAGTGGCCATCGCCGCGACCACGGTCGCCATCGTTACGTGCCCAAGGTGCAGAACCGCCAGTAGGGCCGCGCTCCCAAGGCTTAAGAGGGCGTTCGCCTCCATGGCTGTCGCCACCAGCGGCACCATTGTTGTATTCGAGCGCGCCGCGAGACTGTCCGCCACCGCCACCAATCTCGGCCATGAAAGCATCCAGCTCGTTCGCTGGAGCGCCACCAATTTGTCCTTGACCGCGGTCGCCGTACCGACTGTCGTTGCGCCAGGGCTGTCCGACCTTGCGCTCAGGACAATCGCGAGCCATATGACCAGCTTGGCCACAGGTACGACAGATGATGCTAGCAGTGAAATTCTGCTTCTGGGGACAGTCGTATTTGCGATGACCAATTTCTCCACAGTTCTGGCAGGCCTGGTTCTCGTCGTCTCGGAGGGTACCGTTGAGGGCGGCGAGCTCGCGGAGTTGGTTACGTTTAAGTTCGTTCTGACCTTCTGGAATAGAAGCAGCCTGAAAAACTATTAGTGTTGCTGCAGACGTTGAAAAAATGGGAAAACTTACAGTCTCAATGACATTGTGGATAAGTTTCTTGGCCTTGTTGACCTTCTCCTCCGTGTCGGCCATGATCAAGCAATGCAAGTCTTCTTCTTGGTTGCTGGTGTGAGCTGCGTCCGAACGGCCTTTGCCCTCCTTTACGGAGCCCTTGCCGCGAATGGCGATCTTTGCCTGGGATTCTGTCTCCATCTTCTTGAGTGTGTTGCCACGGGGGCCAATAAGCAATCCAACTGTTAGTGCAAAAAGCTGCAATTAGTTTATGATCAAAAAATAATGTATGAGCAAAAGGTTGGGTTAGTGACATAGCTGTACTGCAGTGCCACTAGATGCGAACGAACATCCAGCAGTCTGAGCAGGCTGGTCAAGACAAAGGCTAGGGGGGAGTAAGAAGTCAGAGGGGTTAGTTCCATACTGAAGTTAATCTCCGGGTAATCATTGACCGGGACATAGACCTTCTCCTGTGTCTTAGTAGGGCGTCTGTAATCCGCTGGGGGATGGTAGTTAGGAAGCGTTTTCATCGCTTTTTCGACAAGCTTGTGGCGCTCATCCTCAAGGCGCTTGCGGTAGCGGAACTCGCGCGTGTTTACACGGCGACCGAAGTTATCGTACTGGGGCGCAGGCGAGGGAGACCTATGTCGGTTAGTCGTGAAGCAGATGGAGGCGAGCATCAGACACATACCTGTCACCATCAGCTGGAACAACATCGTTGATCTTCAGCTTTTGGGTAATCTCCTCGATACGCAAATGCAGAGTGTAAGCGTCGAGCTGTTCCGTAGTCATGGCCGAATAGATGGCCGTGGGCAAACCCATCAGGCCGGCGGCCTTGTTTTCGCTCGCGTCGCCCCATCGGTTTCGCTTCTTGCGCTGTCGCGGAGCATCAGAGCCTGCAAAACGAACGTTAGTAGGGAGTTTGCAAGAATGTGGAAGACTGGACATACTGCGCTCAGGGCTGCGACCGCGCTTCAGCTCGGAGAGGCCCTCAGCGGGTGCTGAGGGATTGTAGCCACCATCGTCATCGCCGCCTCCGATGCGACGGCGCGTTCCTAGGGGAATGTTGTTAGAACCGGTGATTCCTTGATTGCGCCAGGACATGGTTGCGGCTCGAGAGGTTCTGTGAGTGAGAGGTGTCGAGAAAGTCGCGGAGGCAAAGCTTTAGACTAGGCACGGAGCGCGCTTATCCGCTTTGGGTGATCTCGCGTTTGTAGGCTGACCTCGATATGGTAATTTCTTGCATTACACAACATGCATGTGGCCGCGTACTTATACTTCCAGTTCGCTTGCACACTCATACCTGACAGTATTCGCGCGCATCTTTGATCTCTGCGGTTGTCAGGGTAATGGTTATCTGTACCATCTGGACACAATCGCATTGAGAACCCATTTGAGTCTAAGTACTAGGACTTCAGCTGACAGACTCGAGCACTCTTTCGACATCTCTTATTCATCTTGCCCTCTCCAAGACTTGCATCACATTGAAGGTTTTCGTGCTGGATACACGTCCACGGATACATACACGAGTATCCACTTACTATCTTTTGTTTAGCTTGTGCGGTATGGGCAGAAAAAGCATTTGCAGAGAGCAAGTCATCTCCATTATCAAGGACCATCATTTTGTTAGTATAAAGTCTGGTATCTTTCGATACCACGTCTATAGAGAACTCGTCTTGCGCCATTGATCTCTCCGTCTATTTCACCGAGCCACCCAATGCAACAGATTGCCAGGTCCTTTGGCTATGAGCATACTTCGTACGCAGATTCATTCATGCTTTGTAAGCCTGAGAACATATTTTGTTTCTGTCGAATTCGAACGCACTCACGGAATACATCGTGTCGCCAGCATTTCTAAGCAAACACCAAGCTTGTCATAGTCTACCCCTCATTGAACCCCACTTTATCAACATCATTGCCGCTCGATCAAAAACCGCCGTTGCGCTAGCACGCCATCGACATCACAGCAGGAGATAAATCCTTCCAGCTATCACTTCCTTTCATCCAACCAAACTCGTTACTACCACGAATATGTCTCAGCAATCTGACATCACGCTTTATACTACTCAGACGCCGAATGGCATCAAGATCTCCATTACCTTGGAGGAGCTAGGGTGCGTATACTTCTATCTTGCAAGAGTACCAGTTCATCTCACACACTTCGTCAATTGATGTGTGGTCTTTTTCCTTGATTTTGACCCCGCATTTTCACTTTTCCGTTTCTGTATGTGCGATTCAAGTCTACACAAACTGCAATGAGTACATTTCGGTTCAACTGCGCGGAGAATGGAGGTACAACGAGCGTATCATGAGAGGGCGAAGTATAACTTCTACCCTTCTGAACTCACTTGAACGAACTCAGTATCATTTGAAGGTTCTCGTGATCAATCTTCAACTTCCACATTGAGCGAATCCCAGATACCAAGGATGTTATCACCAATTCTTGTTCGACGTTTTTGCCAGATCATGTTTATGTAGCAAGATCATCCGGATAAGCGCATAGGCACAATCCTAGCCGGAACATATAAGCCTGTGTATACGCGTTGTAATCCCTTTGTCTATTCTTTCCTTGTTTGTTTTCCATCTTCATCGATTCACTTGTCGCGAGACCCGAGTCCCAGTAAAGCAGGCCATCATCAAGAAAAAACAACTCCCAAAACATTCGAACGCTAACATCTGTCAGCATCCCCTACAAGGTTCAGAAAATCGACATATCCAAGAACACGCAAAAGGAGGACTGGGTAAGTGATATGTGTCCTCAAACCGCTGTCGTCTCCTTGCAACAATCTATATTGTTTGTTCTAACACGACACTCAGTTCCTTGCTATCAACCCCAATGGCCGCATCCCAGCTCTTACCGACACCTTTACTGATGGCAAGCCCATCAACCTCTTCGAATCAGGAAGCATCATGCAGTACCTTGTTGAGCGCTACGACACTGAGTACAAAATCAGTTTCCCGAAGGGAACCAGGGAGTGGTGGGAGATGAACAACTGGCTGTTTTTCCAAAACGCTGGTGTCGGTCCAATGCAGGGCCAAGCCAGTAAGTCGAGCACCTTTTCATTGATTATCAATACATTTGTAAGAAGGGCCCCAGCAGGTGGTCGCTAGATCATGCACCTTCTTTTGATGATCCCTGAACAGATGTGCGTTGCGTGTCAGGCGGGTGATGAGGTGCGGCACACGTCTGCCACCTCGGGATGTGGGGGCCATGGCAGCGGCGAGAGTTCCAACCTGAGGCAAAGGCCCTATTCCCGGGAGCCCACTCGAGCCCTGTGATCTACACATTTCCCAGAGAGCTGTCAATCATGCCACAGACGAGGCGCCAAACAGTAACAGTATCACTGTGCTAACAAAGAATTCCAAACAGATCATTTCACGCGATACGCCCCCGAGCACATTGAGGTAAGTGACCTTTTCCCCAGTAGTTTGTCTCGAGACCCGCTCGAAAACATAAAATTAACACTACTGACACGCTTGTGTTTCTCCGCCAAAAGTATGGTGTGAACAGGTACCAAACCGAGACACGCCGCCTCTACTCTGTGCTCGACAAGCACCTCGCTTCTGAAAACAGGCAATACCTGTGCGGCACAAAGTGCACTATTGCAGGTAAGTAGTGTGTGTGCGTGCGTGTGCTATATGCGTTTCTCCACGTTTTGTTATCAACATGGTCTTACCCTGTTCTCCCTCAACGCATAACGAAATCGTATTGCGCCTTCTTGTCATCAGTCGTTCGATTCTTCTGGTCGAGGAAAAAAGAGAGCAAAAAAGTAAAACCAGCACGTCGCAATCTTTATGCGGGTGTGGATCTGCTGCAGATGCATGTAAAGGAACGAGCGAGTGATTCTACTGCTCACCATCCCTCCCTCCATTCCGTCCCCTCCTCCAGTACAGCCACATCGTTCCGACATACTGTCTTGCTAACCTGAAACGTTAGACATTGCTCATTATGGCTGGGTAGCGGCAGCTGGTTGGGCAGGCGTCGACATTGACAGGTTCCCCGCGCTCAAGGCCTGGATGGAGAGAATGGAAGCACGTGAAGGAGTCGAGAAGGGACGTCACGTCCCTGACCGACACACTATCAAGGAGCTCCTCAAGGACAAGGCCAAGATGGAAGAGCATGCTGCTAAGAGCCGCCAGTGGGTCCAGGCCGGTATGAAGGATGATGCGGAGAAGCAGAAGTAAGTAGAGCTTTCTGTTTCGAAGTGACAGTTTGACCTTCAGGGCGAGCATTCTTGACGTATGTATTGGTGAAGATATCATTATGGGTCGAGCTATAGGCCAAGGGTACTTCAACCACATTGAATGCTTTGAACTCTGGGCTTTCTGTCGTTTCTGGCATGTTTTGTACCAAGATGTGTTTGTTGCTGTTGGTGTTGTTAAAGCACTTACTCGCACATACTCAAATGCGATCTCTGTACCTTTCCTATTCGGTCCACCAGCGCCAAATGGAGAAATAGAATCCAGAGACAAACTAGTTAAACGTGGTCGTATCACAAGTCATGCTGACCTACCCCTTTCACCAACCAAGTTCCAGATTATAGGGTACTATGCATGGGTCGGTTCAGAGAACCCGGAGCCATTCGCAGACAGGCTTCTAGAGTACCCTCCGGCACATGAGCTTCTAGATCAATTTCGAACACAAGGGTATTTAGATATGGGAAGGGCGATCCGATCCGGTCCGGCCTATGATGATCATGAAACTCATCATGAAGACCAGTCTCACGGAAGCGTACGGGTGAGTACAGATATAGTAGATGGTCGTTTCACTTTGTCGCAATACCGAAAGAGGATTAGTAAGAAAACCACCTCGTCTGTATTGGGCATGGGCTTGCGAGTTTACCGAGGAAGTTGGTGTGAATGAAGAAACGACATTCGGTACTAGTAGAAGATGGTCAAAACGGTGGTTTACCATAGCGTTGCGTGATTCATTGCATGCCAGGGGTAATCCAAGCACCCTAGCTACTGGCTGCTCAGATTATGCAGCAAGGATGACCAGCCAAAGATATCACGCTATGTCGGCACGATGCTAGCTCCCAGGTAAGCTGGCTTCGCAGCCATCAGGTGTGCAAGTGGTGCCGCGCACCAGCTCGTGTATCGCCGCAGACGCGCCGACTTTTGTCCACGTTGACGACTCATTTGTATGAAACGGCTCGAGGGTGGCGGCAGGCGTTTCGCCGTATCTAGGGAACAGAATCGCCAAGCTGGACAGGCGGATGCTTGTATGGGGCCATCTTGGATGGGCTTTGCCACTTCCCGAAGCTGACGTCCGAATGAAGGGTGGGGAGATTCGGTCGGAACCGCAAAGTTTAACTTGACTTTATAAATGAGAGAGAAAATGAGAAGGAAAATAAAATAAGAGAGAAGGGGTCTGACCAATTGTGGGCCGATGAGGAGCCATGAGCAGCCTCTGACATATTTGACAAAGAGAAAAGAAGACGGTGTGTCTACAGCTCAGAAACGCTCAGAGCACCTGCATCATGACCCGTTGGACTATGCATCTCGTCAGCAGGGCAGGCTGGGTTGTGTCGAGTCACAAATGGGCGATACCCCCCCCCCCCCCCC
>JAODYC010000016.1:119803-153951 GCA_026262405.1 Curvularia hawaiiensis | reverse complement strand
CCCCCCCCCCCCCCCTTCCTCTCCGTCGCTCCATCCAACGGCTTGATCTTCGTCGAGCTGGCGTCAACCTACATTTGTCAGTCGCCCTCCACACCATCTATGGCGAACCCCTACCCCAGGCCAATATTTTCCCCCGCATTAATTGTCGATGATGCATGATCGCGAGCCGCCCATGCGACTCGGCGCCAACAACAACTTAGGATTCGCTGGATACGCTCCCGCCTAAGCCTCGACGGCGGGTCTGGGGGGATCTTGGTTTCCCAGCCGTGAGGGTGTCGAGCCGTAGCAGTCGAACTACGGCTATTTTGCGATCGCACAGCCGCAGCGGTACGCGGCACCCACCCCACCAATAAAGGTTGTGCTTGACCAGCCTCGATGGCAACGGTTAATAATCTACTAGTGAGATCAAAAATGGGGTGGCAGTTGAAATGATGGTCCAAGAGGATGACAGGGCAAACAGGCGACCCAGCATAGTTCTGTAGCACGGGCGTCATCCACTGATCCGAAAACCAAAGCTGACGCTTGCCCCTCGCGCCCAAACACCCAAGATCCTGGCGCGGATTTGCGTTCCCGGGTTTCACTGGTGGGAGAATCTGGGGTGCATGGACGAAAGGCAAGACACGACATGTACAGCGGTGGCGGCATCTCACGAGTGGCTTCGCGCGCCAGGTTTGAATGCATTGCCAGGCTGGTACCGAGACCTAGCTCAAGACTATATTTTCGACTTCCGTTTGCCAGTGGCTCATGGTTTGGACCCTTAATATACATGGTAGGTAGTAGGTATAGCGCGTCCGCAAGGCCTGTCAATTTCAAATTGGGTACAGGCATTTTCACCACAGTGGGAACATGTCTTTTCATATTCCCTTCTCTTGGAACTGCGCCGCGCAGAGCAACCTTGCACGGATCTAGACGGTGAGCGGCCAGGTAATCTACAGGGAGTGAAGCATGTCATTCTTCGCCATCCCACCAACTCAGGAGGCCGCGCTGTAGGCCAAGTATTGGAATGGGTGGAGAAGCTGTAGCCTTGGTGGCAAAGATTCAATCAGCGACATGTGCCATGGATGCAGACTTGTGAATGGGCCGTGGCTTCTTTTCCAAAGGGATCCTGTCGCCCTGACTACAATCAGAGATAGAGCGGCCAGAAGCCAGCCCAGGTCTAATACGCTGAACACGGTATCGCTTACATGCAGGAGGCTGATCTGGGTCACAGTTCCTAGACCCGAGTGTGGAGGTACGGCCGTTGTGCATACAGGACTCACCGTGCATGCCCCTCCCCTCGCGCAAAAGCGGGTGGTCGACGTGTTGCGCAGTCTCCATACCAGCAATTCGGAGTCTTTCACAAAGAAGTAATTTCAGCGTCTAGCGGCCAACTCGGCCGGACATTTTTTTTTTTTCGTCCCTGTGGTGTAGCAGCCAGGACTGCACGAGCTAGTTCAACGGCCCGGCGATTGCACACTCATCTCCACGCACCGACTCATTGCGTGTGACGGCGAGATTAGATAGAAATTGCGGCGATCACAGCACGGAGCTATGAGAAGAAGGACATGTCTTTGCTTTCGGCGAGGGGTCTGGTCTTGGTAGAGACGCGTTCAACGGATGACGCTAGCATGTGGCTGAAACAGCAGCGTGAGGATTTTTTGGTGATACCACAAGTCGAGAAATGAGACTTTGCTCCAGATGACGGTATTTGGAAGACTCCGATGTGATTTTGTACCTGAGGGGAGTGCACGAGAATACCGGGTTGCATCCTCTGCCGTGGTGACAAGTTAGAAGTGGGCCCGGCTGTGCTGCTGTGCTGCAGTGGTGCAGATCCACTGCGACGCGCTGCAGACGGCCAGCCAGCAGCTGCACCGTTCACGTTTGGGTGCGCGGGCATGGTACGTTTACGGCCAGTATGCGGTGTTCCACATGTAGACGAGATATGGTGACGTTGGGCTGACCACATGCCGGAGTCGGGTTCGCAGACATCCTGGCCGGCCTCGCTTAGGAACCCAGAAACCCGCCTCGGCTTCCCCCTGCAGCGCGGGAGCAAGCTGTCGCGCTGGACAGAGGGTGAGCAGTACTTACAGGACAGCTAGAGTCCCGGCAATCTTTCTTGCGACGCTTACCGTAGCCCGGCTGCGGCTGGCGTGTGCTGTACTATGTACTCTACTCGAGTTAGCAGGAGGTCCACGTCGCAAACTAGCAAAGGACGATGTGGGTACTGTCGAGTACGTAGTATAAGCATGCTCTTGGGTCGAGGCCTTTGCCCGGGCGCCTTGGCTGTGGATTCGGGGGTAGATGACTGCTCATTGGTGGCCGCTGCAAGACGTGCGACGACTCCCCACGAGGAGTTCGCCGTCGGCACTGAGTTTCATGTGCCATAGCAGTGCATATGTTGACGTCCTGGTGTCTGCTCCTGGCCGGAGAACAGGTACACAGCAGAGCCGTGAAACGAGCCAATCTGCTGCGTTTCAGCAACTGGTGGCATAGCAGAGGGCCATGGCCAATGGAGCGCCGACCGCTGTAAGCCGAATGCGCTATAGCAGTCGAGCGTTATGATACCTCCGACGCTGCTGTTGCGCAACAGCGCCGCGGGAGCGTTGGTCGTGGTCAGGCGCTACAAGCCACAACCTGGAGAAGGTCCCAGGAACATATTGATGGACGGTGCGGGCAGGGATTGGCGGGAAGCTGACGTGCGGTGAGTACAACGACAGCGCTAGGCGCGAACTGCTAGCAGCCCCGCTTTGCTGTCGACGTAGATGTGCCACCGGTTAATCTCGTTTTAACCGTCCCAATGGCGCCCTTTCACACGGGCAACGGTCCCCTGACGACTCGATCCTGATGCTTGCCACGAGTTGCCCCAGAGCCTGGTTGCCGTAGCCAATGGGCCGTAGCTCTCATCCGTGCATGCATACTGGAATTAAACATTCCGTCTCATGATATTGCTCTCGAGTTGATCTCGCTTCTCGAAGCCCGCGTGGACGCATGGAATCCTCAAGCCACAGATCGTCACACTGACCCTGGAAAATCATCTTTGCAGCCTAGGACCTTGTGTAGTCTGGCTGTATCCTCGGCACCTAATAGCTCTCTCGGAGGCCCACATATGCTCCCCAAGTATCGCATGACCCGTGGTCGTCCCCAGATTTCCGGCTGCCGATTCCTTCGTCCTCAAGTACTCCCTTACGACGTCACCCGCGTGCACACACTGTTCCTCCTCTTCTAATCATACGTCTTGACTTGAGTCGCCACCTCGGACTAAACAAGTACGTCAGCATCAGGCAGGCTGAAGGAGAGAGGAGAGCGTCCAAGTGCTGATCAGCCATCTAGAAACAAAAGGTGGCCACCTGGAGTCGCAACAGTCAATTTGATTGACAGATTCAAATATGGAGTCCACAACATCAGATACAGTCAAGATGGAGCGCCGAGGCTCAGCACCAGTCAAGCGCAGAGTAAGCCGGGCATGCGATCATTGCCACCGAATGCGTACAAGGTGTAACGGACAGGCTCCGTGTTCGCGTTGTATAGAACTTGAATACGTTTGCCAGTACAACCGTGAAAAGAAACGACGAGGAAAAGTAAGCATACACAGCTTCTTACCTTTCCGTGCTTGCCGATCAACAGCGCGTCTTGCCGTGAATGCACTACGGCTACCCTGATGCGTCCATAAGCTGACAATTCGCAGGTTCCGCGACACATCCAAAAGCAAAGAGAAGAAGCGGCTGCCGGTAATGGCGCCGGCAGTGGTACAGGCGCAGCTGGTGGCGGCGGTGGCAGTCCACAGACTCCCAACGGAATGAATGGTTACTTCGAAAGACCTAGCGTTATGAACGAGATGGAAGAGGATGTGTGGTCGCAGTCCGAGGCGACGCCTGTTGTACAGCATTTCCCAGCTGGCAAGCCTGCTCTACCCACGGGTGATTGGCAAGCTCTGAACCCCGGCGCGACTTTCGATCCTCCTGTCAACCACATGATGATCGATCCATTGCTCCTTGGATCCAATGCTGCTTATCCGCCAATGCACGCCGAAATGCCTCGTGAAGAGCTCATGTATGCCATGAATGGTAAGTCGGATGAAGAAGTGCCGAGTTCTCTGCACCCGATAGAGATTACATACCGATCTCTGGAGCCATGCAAAGTATTTTGCGGGTTAACAGGAGATGGATTGGCTTGGAGAACTCACTGACAGGTAGCAGGCATGCATCTCATACCCGGCTCCAACGGTACCCCAGTATCGATTCCCACAGAATATGCCAACATGGCTTATCAAATGCATTACCAACAAGCCGCACGACAATCTTCACCCCACAGCTACGGCTCTGCAGACACCGGATCGCCGCAATCTGGAGTTAGCGCCAACTCTTCGCAGAACAGCGGTCCTATGCTTTCTTGTAGATACCCTGTTCTGAAGCCATTGATACCCCATCTTGGCGGTATTATGAACATCCCGACCGCCTGCGATCTTCTGGAGTTCTATTTCCAGAGCTCTTCGTCTGTTTTCATGGAACCTGTCTCGCCATACATCCTAGGATCAGTCTTCAGGAAACGAAGTTTTTTGCGACAACATAACCCAAGGCGATGCAGCCCAGCCCTCCTGGCCAGTATGCTGTGGGTAGCTGCTCAAACGAGCGAAGCAAGTTATCTCACCTCGTCGCCTTCAGCAAGAGCTATCATTAGCCAAAAACTCTGGAAGTTGACCGTGGATCTATTGAAGCCTTTGGTCCATTCTCCTGCTTCACACGGCTTTACCCCTGGAACCGGCATGACATCCGCTGCCCACGATGCTTTTGGCGTTGATCGGGTTATCGGACGCTATGACGGAAGACCGGACGGAGCAATGCCTCCCACAAGCACCCTAGACGATGTCGCTACATACATCAACCTTGGAGTGGTTACTTCAGCAAGCGAGTACAAAGCAGCTTCTTTAAGATGGTGGAATGCAGCATGGTCGCTGGCTAGGGAGTTGAAGTTGGGTAGGGAGCTGTCTCAAAAGCCGCCTAAAGAGCACGAAGGAAGCGCAACTGACGGAGAGGTCGATGTCGGTGTTGCGGATGGTCCCGGTGCTCAAGCGCCCGCGGGCACACCAGCTGCAGCCATCATCGAGGAAATGAAAGAAGAGAGGCGCCGGCTGTGGTGGTTGCTTTACATGGTTGATCGGCACCTAGGACTCTGCTACAATCGCCCCCTGGCTATGCTAGATAACGAGTGCGAAGATCTACTTCAGCCAGTTCCGGACACTCTTTGGCAGCAAGGCGAGTTCTACACCGGACACGCAGGACCACGAAAGCGAGGACTCAACTTTCAATGCACATCGTACGTATAACTTCCTGGCCCGAGGTTTGAGATTTCGATATCCGGAAAAATCCTTGTGGTAATATGGCCATTTGCTAACTTTGATACAGGCACGATGTGTTTGGCTTTTTCCTGCCACTGATGACTATCCTTGGCGATATCGTGGATTTAAATGCGCAGAAGAATCATCCTAGATTCGGCCAGAGGTCGTCTTGGGAACTTCACGAAGCGGAAATCACTCGTCAGTTAGAACGATATGCGTACAGCGTCGAAGAGTTTAAGGCGCAATACGGCTGTGGTCCAAACGAAGAAGCACAAACAAACTCCGCACCAGATCCAGTTCGAGCCGAGTGGATTCACCAAACCAAGAAGGTTGCCGCATATGCTACTCACATTATGCATGTGCTCCATATCCTCTTACACGGCAAATGGGATCCAGTAGCACTCCTGGAAGACGACAACATGTGGGTATGCTCACAGTCGTTCCTCGCAGCGACATCGAACGCCATTACAGCCGCACATGCAGTTGATGTAATCCTGGATGTGGACCCAGACCTGTCTTTCATGCCCTACTTGTTTGGCATGGTAAGTGAAGATCTTCATGCTACCCAGGGGAATATGGAGAGATCATTTTCAGGGAATTGAGCTAACCGTCAAGCAGTATCTGCTCCAAGGAAGCCTTATCTTGCTGCTTTTGGCCGATAAGCTATCGACTGAAACCAACGACAACGTGATTCGAGCGTGTGAAACCATTGTTCGAGCTCATGAAGCCGCTGTCGTGACGCTCAACACAGAATATCAGGTAAGACATTCTTATCTTTGACTTTGTGTACAAGGTACTGACTGTCCGCAGCGTAACTTCCGGAAAGTTATGATATCGACATTGGCGCAGATCAAGGGCCACGGACATGCCAGGGAGATGACGCCAGCGAAACGAAGAGAAGTGCTATCCTTGTATCGGTGGACAAGCCTAGGCAACGGCTTAGCGATATAGATGTGGGATTGGGATATTTGGGAGTCATGGAGCAAGTGGATTTCAGGCGTTAGGAAACAACTGGAAAAGGAATTGGTTAGCTGAAACATGCAGCCCAGGGACTTGTACGATTATGACTTTTGGGGAATTGCGTGGTTAACGATGGTATGGAAAAGGCGCATCGCTTCGCTACGACTGGACTGGTACAGAGATTCTTTGTTCAATAATGTTTTTTGGGCGATTGGCTTTTGGTAATAGCGCAATACAAGTCCACGGGGTTTCAAGGTCTCGTATCTTGCATAGATCTCCTCGATGCCCTCGTCTTTGCTGTAGTGTCTAAACACGACAGTGCAACACACCAATGGGCTAGACTCTGGCTGTTGCCCCAGACGTGCGCAGAGCGGGTCTCAGTCTGTTCGGAGCTGGGCATATGGAGACACGTCCTAGGCCATGCATGGGTCGAGCTTGGAGCTGTGGGGACGACTTGGAGATGCCGGCGTCTTCGGCGCAGCTTCTGTATTCGGTAGCTGCGCCGACATACATCGTAGTCTCCGGCCAAAGGTGACTTCGTCGGTTCACTGAGAGCCGGCCGGCCAAGGGGCCGATGTTACGGTAGATGGATTGACCGTCTCTGGACTGGTCCGAATGGAGCGCCGAAGATCTGTGACGTGGGGAGAAGCTAGTGGGAGTTGCCGGGCGATGTACCGGAGAAGAAAGTTACGCACGTACTACTATTCTAGCGGTAGAGATCACGTGATAACAATCTAACGAGTTCCAGACACGACTTCAATCGCGACTGGTCATGCGTCTATGTGCTAACAGGCAGTATAAGGACGAAGCAGAGAGAAACAAGAAAATTAAAAACAAGGATGGGGAAAGAAAAAAAAAGGATATCTATTTTGAGACCGCTACGTACAGCAGTAGAAGCTATGTAAGTGGATTCAGGTACTTTTCCCCCCAAATACTAGCAAACAAAGAGTGTGAAATAACGCTGCAGCACAACACCTATAGACTCTTCTCCACATCCATAACCTCTTTAATCCCCTGTGCAACCGCATCGACTTTCTCTTGCGGTAGCCTCTTGAGTGGCTTGCGAGGGTAGCCTCCGTAGCCGTAATATGACTGAATGGCTGACTTGGTTCCAGGGATGGCCGACTTTGTCAAGACCCAATCACCCTTGCTCAGGATCTTCTGCAGCTCAAACGCTTCATCGTACTTGCCCTCTGACCAAAGATTCCATACTTTGACACAGGTTTTGGGAATGACGTTGGCACCGCCAGCAATGATACCTGAGCCACCGCTAGCAGCCGTCTGAGCAGTAAAGTCAGCCATGCCGCCAAAGGCCATGTAACTGCCAGCATTGCTCGTGGCTGTACAAGCGTTGGTAGCAAGAGCTACACGTGTGAGCTTGCCCGTGTTACCGCATGTAAACTTGGTACCAACGATGTTGGGATGCTTGGCCAGCCTGATCAGAAGATCGCTATCCATGTCGATACCTGCAACAGCACCGGGGTAGTTGTACAGAATGAGGGGAAGTGGAGATGCATCTGCAACCTTGGTAAAGTACTCGTAGATGGCATCCTCGTCTATGGCGTAGCGGTAGTAGCTGGGAGGAAGGATGAGGACATATTCTCCACCAGCAGCCTCGGCATCCTTGCAGAGCTCGATGGTGAGCTGGATGCCATGTTCAGAGGCGCCTACAATAACGGGGACGTTTTGGTAGCCAGCCTCATCAAGAGCTTCACGGGTTGCTCGTGTGACTGCCGTCTTCTCGGCTCGTGATAGGTGCACAGCCTCTCCGTTTGATCCCATAGTGACAAGACCCATGAGGCCGGCTTCAGCAAGCCTTACTGCGTGCTTTTTGATGACGGGAATGTCTAGCTCCTCGGTTTCTGGGTTAAAGAAAGTCATGGTAGGCGAGTAGATGCCTGCCCGAAGAGGTGTACGTTGCTTGCTGTGGCCATTGGAGCCGGAGCCATTGGATGCCATGATTGCAGGGCAAAATCAAATCGAGATGGATGCAGACAGCTACAAGAGGATAGAGTGAATGGAAAGGCAGGTTTTGGATGAGAGACGAGCAACTTGGTGGGCCCGGATTCGGCCAGCTTTAATAGAACTGCGAGATGGAGACTGCCGGCACAATCAAGGTCGGAAGGGGCAGAGCCTAATCGTGGTGCCGTTGTCAAGATTTCGTGGATTGCGCGTCCTTCATTCGCCCAGGGCAACGACAGCGAGGGCGTCCCGGGGACAGGCCTGTGGGCCGTCTGACGATTTCGGGCTACATGAGCGCGAAGGGCGGGAACAGAGTGCGGGCATTTGTATAGTGGTGACTAACTCGGCACCGTCAGATGGGACATTGCTGCAGGCAAAAGCAAGGTGGCTTGTCAAAACACAGTGACGCCGTCCAGCGCCGTGTGGTCTTCAGACGCCCAGGCCGTGTTCTTCCACCAATCAGCGAGCCGCCCTCGACGTGGGGGGCTCTGAGTTTCAAGGCGGCTTGGCGCTGGGGAAGGTTCGTGAACCCCACCCACCGCATTGCTGGTATACTCTAGGTACAAGCAACACACGCACCCTTCCCCTTTGCTGACACTCTTAATTGCCAGCCAGTATAAGGTTGGCGGAACGACACGGCTCACCGCGTTTGACGGAGTGCATTGGGAAGAGTGGCAGTCTGCAGAATACTACGGCTGTCTGTAACCATCTCTGTGTGTACCCTACAGCACAGCGCATCCAGCCCCACGGAGAACAGGTGGCTCTACTACCCAACTAAACGTCGTCCGGCCGCGGTTGCCGGCAGAACATACATGCGCCCATTGTTGTGCCCCTCGTGCCCCTCGTGCCCCTCAATCGCGGTGGTGGGTGATATATTTTCCGGCCTGGTGACGAGCGTTCAAACGCCGACGATGCCATCGGTCGGGTATTGTTAAGGCGTGCCCTTCAAATTAAGCCCTCAGCTGGCCCTGCTTCCTACTTGGACTCTTGAACGTATTCAACAATCTGACGGTGCTCTCCTAATTGCTTTGCCTGTCGGTTCCTCCTCGAGAAAATACATCCATCATGGCGCCGGTAGAAGTTCTCATGGTATGCAAACCCCCCTGTCGGCAACATACCTCTGTTTTACTCCCTTCTCTCTTGATCGTGTTTCAGGCCATGCCATACAAAACACTGCATGTGACCTTATCGGTCATTGTATAAACACAATGTACTTCGTAAGGCTTACCCGAGCTAATGTGTCGTCTAGGTCGGTACTGGAGAGTACACGACGGGATTCGTCGGAGGTGGCGCCTCAAAATCAGACAAGAAGGTCGGTGTTGTGGGATTAACCCTGTTTGATCTCCGAAGACGCGGCAAGGTGGGCAAGTTGTCTATGGTTGGTACATCAGGCGGCAAATTCCCTGCCATCCGTGAGTTGCATGCTGCCCAACTATATATCATCATATGCAGGACGCTGATTCCGGTCAGGCGAGCATCTCCAAAAGAACATCTCCGAAGCTTACAACAACTTGGATGTGTCTTTCGAAGAGTTCCCAAAAGAGGGGAAGACCGATCCAAACGCCTACAAGGCAGCAATTGACGCCCTCCCAAAGGGCAGCGCCAGTAAGTCACAGATCCGCAGCTCTACTTGATCAATCCTATTGACATTGATTAGTCACAATCTTTACGCCCGACACCACTCACTATCCCATTGCTCTGTATGCCATTGAGCGCGGAATCCATGTTCTCATCACAAAACCCGCAGTGAAGCTGCTCGAACATCACCAGAAACTGCTGGAGGAGGCTAAAAAGCACAATGTCTTCGTTTACATTGAGCACCACAAGCGATATGATCCTGCATATGCCGATGCGCGCTTCAGGGCGCAGAAGCTAGGCGACTTCAACTACTTCTACTCATATATGAGCCAACCAAAGTTTGTTTCCTTCTCCCACTGTTTCGAATCTTTCTTCTAAAGTCTACGCCGACTGACTAGACTTCTAGGAGTCAATTAGAGACCTTCAAGGCATGGGCTGGTATCGATTCTGACATTTCCTACTATCTCAATTCTCACCACATCGATATTAATGAGTTCTTGGTTCCTGGCTGGAAGCCAGTGCGCGTCATGGCTAGTGCAGCCAAGGGAATAGCTACCAACCTGGGCTGCGACCCTGCCACTGAGGACACCATCACACTACTCACTAATTGGGTGAAAAAGGATGATCAGAGCAAAGTCGCAACTGGTGTCTACACAGCTGGCTGGGCAGCACCACAGAAGGCGGGCGTACACTCCAATCAGTATTTCCACTACATGGCATCAGGCGGAGAGATCCGCGTCAACCAGGCCAAGCGAGGTTACGATGTCACAGACGACGAAAATGGTCTGCTGTGGTACAACCCGTAAGTTTTGAGAGACGTGGGAAGACCTCTGATTTTAGTATTGACCATTTTCAGTTTCTACATGAAGTACGCCCCTGACGAAGAGGGCAATTTTGCGGGCCAGATTGGCTATGGATACATCTCGTTTGAGAAGTTCATTGATGCCGTCAACAAGCTCAATGCGGGTGAAATCACTCTCGACCAATTGGATGCAAGGCCATTACCGACCCTGAGGAACACAATTGCGACCACTGCCATTCTAGAAGCTGGCCGAAGATCTCTGGATGAGAAGCGCCCCATCGATATCGTCGAAGAAAACGGCGTTTGGTCCCTGAAGTAGATCACGCTAGTCAATAGTATAACCAAATTTGTACTATGCACATGAACAGAGCACCCAACACCATTTCAGTTATTACTTTGCTCTGCTCCTTCCTGATTGACTCGGGCCATGAACTAGGCCACTGCTATCCACACACACTATCCCCAGATCGCCCGTACGGGGTCGTCCATTATAGCGCGTTTCCACTCGGTACTGAACTCCCCCCACTCACATGCCCTGGACGTCAGATCATGCCAGGGCAAGCCCTTAGTGCAACCCCCGCAATGTGGCGTCTGCAGATTCAAGGGCCCTCTGATCTGAAGATCAAAGAAAGTGATCGGGGTGTCTTTAGCCTGTTCCCGCGACCGACTCGGGTGAATCCACTCCGATACAACGGATAGGCTAATATGGGCCATGTCAGCCCTGACATTCCTAGTGTCTCTATTGCTGTCCTTTTGCATAGGCCAATGACTAGCCATCCTAGCTCAAGTTTCAGTCAAAGCCATGCCATGGGCTGTTTGGACCTGGATTGGCTTTTCTGAGGAACTTTGTCGCTAAACCCTGTGGTGATCTTTGCTTTGCGGGAGAGGCGTACGGAGGATATAGACTGTGGATCCTAACTGATGCACCACAGTTCGTCGTTCCCGGCCCTAAAACGTTTTGTTCTTTTGCTGGTCCCGTTAGGGTGGGCTAAGTACTCACCTACCACCCGTTCCCCTTACTTAGCGATCAAAACGAGGTAGTGTGTAGGGGGGTTGTGCTGCAGCGGCTATTCGACAGTGACCTGCCGCATGCGCATCATGAACTGCCGATTGGAACAAGCTTCACGCAGACCCTGGATTTTCTCGTACGATCTTAACCGAGACTTTGTGTTCACCGCAATATCTAACTCGGCCGACTTTTGGGTCCGTTAAACAAACCTCATATATTTAGAAATTATTTCCCGGAAATGATGGCAGGCACTGCCGGTTTTCACTTACCGATGTATCCACTAGAATTTCGGTATTTACATCGGAAGGTACTCTGAAAAACAGGTTTCTGGAAACTTTCAATAGTGTGGATTCGAATCAGGTACTAGGTTGAGTGTGTTAGGGCTTCACCGTCTGCACCCTTTGCGCTAGTGCACTTTGACACGACGGCATTTCTAAAAGCTGCAGAATATTACTTGTACGAACCGCTGATGCATTTTTCTATTGTATGATTGGCATTTTGCTGGCTAGGTAGGAGATAATTGAGTGTGGAAACGACTATCCAGAGTCACTTGTTTTTGACGGATGTCGGTGAATGTTCTCCAATCAAGCACCCACAAGCATATTCGAGCAATCAGGTGGTGTATTCTCTTTGAACAATTGGCCCTCATATACAGCCATAGCGTCGAGCCGCTGCAAACTTCATGCTGGTGTTGACTATTACACCCAAGACAAGATCTGGTTTGATGCGAGTCAGAGAGTTGATAGTAGACCGCCCAGTTAGTTCATTTACATGCTACTACCAAGGCTTTTTCTAGTGCTTTTGGACACTAAACAACATTCATCGTTTGACATCCGAATACTAATGTCCAGTCTATTATCCGAATCCGCGATGTGTAGCAGTGGAGATTCGCAAATCCGGATTGCTATCCTATCCAGTGAAATCCACTCGAAGGCTCAATAACGTCGGTTGTTTTGATAGCGAACTCGTCATGATCAGCTGGGGGAGAAAAGTGAATATCTGGACGGAAGCGTTGGTAGAGTTTCCGGTCGCGTGTAGTGGTGTTTTCGTGACGTGTAGTAGGACCAAACATTTCTATAATAGAGGAGACATTATAATACAAGGTTCACATACACTGGGAATCGAGTAAATTATATGTAATGATCCTCACGGCTAAGAGTACCCTTTTTTGGCCGTAATACAGCCGCAGGCCTGTGTGCTTCTATTCAAGCGTATATTCAACCGCCGGAACGCAAGACTCTCCCTGTTCAAGGATATGTCTGGTCTTCAACCGGCAGCTAGTATTAGCGTACCCGTCGTAGCATCCGACGTTCTATGCAGGAGTGGGGACACTATGGGAAGGATGGATTCTTGTCTGAAACGTCCCAAGAGCTCTTGTACCTGCATTTGAAGGGATTAAAAAAATGAACGCGCTCATTTTGATCATCCCACCGGCAGATTTGAGCGAGGACGAGCGTCAGACTGTGCGCTATGGCTCGACGGAACGCGACTCTGATCTCTGCCGTACCGTACTCAGCGTTCCATACAGAGTATTTCTTTACCAATTAGTATAGAAGAGAAACTTTGCTCTAATGCATCTACCACATTCAGTAGAATGTCACAGGAAGTGGTAGATTGAAGGATTTTCGGTTTGTTCCCCAAGAACAACAATTATCCTAGTACACTAGAAACAGTGTCTCGATTCCATTCAACTTCACAAAGCCTTTTTTCCCCCGATGCTCTACTACCCTTGTAGGGCAGATACACCGAAGTATAAATAGTAAAGAAAATAGACTACACTCTGTTCTTACTACCTCCACGCTCTACAAAAGATCTTCTCTCTCTAATTTCGAGTATTCATAACTAAACACAGGAGATCGATGTTCATTCAATCATCTTTTTTATTCTTGTTCGCTTCCTTAACAAGCCCTCGGGAAACACCCTTTCCTTGCACACACCCAGATATGTTTTATTGATTCCAATGCGAAAACCACCAAAAGTTGTATCCAAATGATTATTCTTGTTATCTGCCCCATATATACACAAGCATGCAATGGATACTAATATTGTGCAACACTGAACGAGTTTTAGAAACAAAAGTACTGACTGCGCGCTCGAACCAGCGGCATGGAGATAGCAAAGTGATTGAACTTCATGAAGAGTAAAAAGCATACGAGCACGAACAACACAAAAGACGATACCATACAGTAGCTTCATGAGCAGCTTTTTCTAAGCGACCAGTGGTGCCATTATCAACTTATATATGCATCTTCTACCGCACCGCATACTCACAAAACAAAAAGCCAAAAGTGATACAACACAATTAAGAGAAAAAAAAGAAGAAGAGCCGATTATGTTAAATCTCTTTCCTCTCATTTCTCTCATGCTCTCATCTACGTAGAAATAAAAAAGGCTAAATTAATTCTCCTTTCCAACCTCATCCAACCTCGACATCATAGCCTGAACTTCCTTGACAAGCGCCTTCCTCTTAACCCTAGCATCTGGATCGCCCTCTGTATCTACACCGTCGAGCTTGAAAATAATCTGCGTCAGAATTGTCTCGCTAAGCTTCTTGTATTCAAATGTCTTTTTGGCCTTGTCTTCGGGCGGATTTGACATGAACTGTATGCACAAGGGCACCAACTCTGTGTGAAATTTGCTGGCAACGGCCTCGAGTTTTTCTATCGGCGTCTGAGGTTGTGCGGGTTTTGGCGGGTTTTGTGGGGGTGCAGAGGTAGGGCGCGGCGCGGCGTGTGAAGGCATGGGAAGATATTCTGCGCCAGCGCCGGCAGTGGTGTAACCCGGTGTCGAGGTGCCAGAGTTGTTTGCAGACGAAACTCCCTTCTTTTTGCTTTTTCTGCCTCCCCGCTTGCGGGATTTCTTTTTCCCAGATGTATTCACGCCTGAGTCGTTATCGTCATCATCGTCATCTTCGCCTTCACTCCAGGCCTGCTGGTGTGCGTCCTCTGAAGCAGATGCATGGCCGCCGATAGGTCCCTCGCCCACCGTAACTAGAATCTCACTGCCACTGCCATCACCGCGTAGACCCTCTTCTCGTCCAGTCCGCTCATCGTGCTTCAGATTCTTGCCCTTGTAGAACATGCGTATCTTTCGGTAGTCATCGACACCCAACTTCTTCGCCGCTGCCTGTCGCACCGTACCAATCTTCAGGTCCCCATCGCGTATGCTATGCGCTGGGAAATGTGTGGGGTAGTGTGTTCGTCCATGCTTGAAGATAAGAACGTCTGTTTCTCGCTCCGGGTTCTTGTCGTCCCACTCTACGATCTCGGGTGTTGGGGCTTGTCCGTTTCGACGCAAATCCTCGTTTGTGATGTATGAGAAATCCGAGTCGTTTACAACGCCAGAGTTAGGGGAGTTGCCCGGGCGCCCAAAGGGTGAAAAGCGTCCTCCCCAGCTGCCACCGGCACGAGAGAACCAAGACATGGCTACGATGATGGAAGCTAGTGCGATAGCAAGCGTAGTGAGGTAGGCCGGATCGTCGAAGCGAGGGTTGGTTACAATCTCGGTAATACCGGTCAACCCGTAGTGCTGCAGGAAGCGGACGGCCTTGGATAGCGTGTTTGTAGATTGATGGTCGGAACTGCGTGAGGAAGGATCTGTGCTGTCACCTAGCAGAGAGGTGTTGAAGAAATTGAAAGTTCTCTTCAATTCGTCGACTAGACTATTCAGCGACGCCACGGTGGCCAAGTGAAAGCGCCCTGCTAGTTAGCAAGGCGTGATGAGTCCGCGCGTACTCAGATGACGTAGTAAGTAGTTGGCAAAGTCCTTGTGTGTGCAGTGGGGGCTGCTGCAAGCGGTCGGTACTGTTCGTCGATCGGCCAAACGTATTAGCGAGGTGACGTCGCATTAGGAAAAGGTCCGACTACCCTGCGCACGAGACCTGGCGCAGGGCTTAGTCACCACTAGTGCACATTCTACACGTGATGCAGGAATCATGGAGAGACAGTATAGAGAAAAGTCACGGCGAGAGGAATATGCAATACGTGTACACAGTTTTCTGTTCAATATAAAGTACAGTTGACATCAAAACCGAGTTCGTTCCATGCAGTGTCCATGGGACATATGAGACTGTAGACCAGGAAAGAAATTTTGGACTGCTCGCACCCTAGGTACAAACACTGATGATTACGCTCAGCTGCAATGACGTAGTAAAAAACATGGATTTCATGAAGTTAGGAAAGTGGGCATCAGTCGTGTTGGTGAGTTGCAATCCCATCCAGAACGCCAAATAGTAACAAGAACAAAAACAAAGATTGAATGAGCAGGTTTGAACCACATGTAGGTTAGACCTTGCTCCGTTTAGGTGTAGCTAGAAAGGCCAGCCTCGACTTGCTGATGGTGCCAGATCGGCCTCCGGGGGTATGGCGTGGCAGCTTGCTGGTGCGAGTGGGAGTCTTTGGGGTAGGCTCAAGGGTCTGCTTGGCTTTCTTGGTCGAGCGAGTCTCCTCTTCAGCAGGACGGTCGTTCTCCTTGTCGGAGTTCTCCTGAAGAGTATCCAGCTTGCGCTTGTTGCCTTCGGGAAGCGATGGAGCGTTGCTCTTGCGTACCATACGGATTGTACCAGTTGATGCAGGGCCTAGAAGAAGGTCAGTAACCATAATGGATCAAGCGAAGCCAGTTGTACGTACCAAAATTGACAGGTTGTCCAGATTCGAATGAAAAAGAGCGTGGGTGGTTAGGTGTCTCACTACCGAATGTGAGGCGTCGTGATGGCGAGCCTTTCAGAGTTTCGACTTCCTGCGACAACTCCGCTTGCTTGACAACGGCACTCAAGTTGGGATATATAACGGCACCAGTGGGAACCTCACTTCCGGCCCTGAACTTCATCGGCGATGGTGACTTGCCCAATTCATCATGTGACGCACGTGCCAGAGTACTACTAGAGAAGTTGACGTGCTTCTTCACGGGCGCCGTAGCTGGGATCGCCGATGAAGCGTCGCCCAGGTTCATAGTCTCAGGAGGCGCAACATGTGTGCCTGCTGCAATCTTACTGGGGTCATTCGAGAACTTGCGGTTGGGAGTACGAAGGATAGAGCGAACAAGCTGAAGGTTATGGCTTGCCTATACAACGTTAGTGATATATTGAAGGGTGTGCGATTTATCTACATACCTTACGCAGGCTCTCTCTTGCGCCATCCCTCATAGCCCGTAATTGGGCAATGTTGTTGGATGGAGACGAGGCCTGATTTGCGGACACCGACTTCGCATTGCTGACTGTAGATGGTGATTTGCCCTGTGTAGGAATCATCGATGTGGTTTTCGAAACTTTGACGGTCTGTGAACGGGCAGCCGATGCCCTTGTGGGTGTCATCAGACGAGCCGCCAGGCGAGGAAGCGCAGTCTGAGATGTGATCTTTCGGGCTGGGGTTGTAGTCGTGGTTGTGGAAGCATCAGCCTTGTTCTCGTGAGACGTATGACGGGCAGTAGCAGCATCATCAGACTCGGTGCGCTTGACACGCTTCGCAGCCGGATTGCGATGATCCTCGCCTTCCCGTGAGCCTGGACGACCGACGCGGGCGGGGGTTGCTGTGCGACGCGATAGGGAGAAGCCCGCAAGATCTGTTTTGGACTGCGTACGCTTCAACGGCGTTGGCTGAATCTTGCTTCCTGAATCTGGTTTGGTGCTTGACTCAGCAAGGTCAATCTTTGATTGTGTGCGCTTGAGTCGGTTTGCCTCTGGCGTTGCAATGTCTGGCTTCGAAGGCGATTTCTTGAGCGATTGGCCAATGACAGGCTTGAAACGAGCTGGGTCGGCACGGAATGCTGAAGGATGATTGGCGATGGAGTCCATGTTTTTGAATTGCTTCATGTGTGCATCGTTAAAGCGAGCCATCTTGCCCTTCGCTTCTGCCTTTTTACGGTTGGGAGACACGTCGGCTTTCGAAGACCATTCGCTAGTGCCTGTGAAGTTTTTAGAATAAGAGGAAAGGTTCAACAGGCTTACATCGTCACATACCAAACAAGGCGCGACTACCGGCGCCAGGAGTACCTGTGATGCCAGCGTCCTTCAAGATGTTGCGCGAACTGGGGCTCAATCCAGACTCGTCTGGCTTGAGTTCTTTGAGTAGAGAAGAAGGAGTCTTGAACCGGAAGCGGAAATCCGGTGATGACTCGATGTTCGAGGAGTCTCTTGCATTGGTAGGTACCGGAGTCTTGGAAGGGGTGGCCTGGCCTGCTGCCAGACCAGCTGCTTTTGGCGGCGCAGTGTGCGCGCCCAGCGACTGGAATCCCAGCCAACGCGCCTCATCCAAAACCTTGGCTGTGCTCGCGTGATGATGCGCCGGGTGCATCTCCTGGCCTGCAGGTTTGATAGGCGTACGGTCTTTGGGTGTGCTGACGTTTGTGGATGCAATGAGCGAGTTGGTCGCGTTGTTCTTGTGCGGTGTAGGGGTAGCCATCGCTGTTGCTTGCGCCGGCTGCGATGTAGGTTTCGCGCCCTCAGAGGGTTTTGGCTGCGACGGAGTCTTCATGCTGGGCTCTGGAAGTTCTGGGAGCTCTGGAAGATCCGGAAGTCCTAGATCTGCAGGGGATGGGGTGTGCGAGCTGTCGTTCGACTTTGTTGAGCCATCAGGCGTGGCCTCGCGCTACAATCAGGTCAGCAGATGTAAACAAACAATAAAGTGGGAAAAGCAACACGAGCCGTACCTTCAGGAGACGAGCAGAGCGACGCGCCATATTGCACCGAGGGGTCAAGCAACCACGCAGCTTGAGTGAGCAAGGGAGTTGAGGGTGGAGAACGACGATGGTCTGTGGGTGGGGAGAGACGGGATGTGGGAGTTAATCGGCTAGGGCATCGATAAACAAAGTGCACGGGCCTTCTCCTATGCAGCACCGCGGGCGACGTCATAATTTGGATCCGTTTAGTCAGTCTGCAGATACAAGAGATAGGAGGTTGAGCACAGAAAGATACATGAGTGCGAGCTTCGAGTACGATGGGTTGTATTCCCCTCGACTTGTTGTTCAGAGCTGTGGTCAACGTCGTCAGAATCAGGCCAAAAAGAATGTTATCAAATTGACTGCGTTCTCGTCGAGTATCTGTAAATGCCACACTGCTTTAGAAAATCCCAGTCAAACCACAATGCCCGAACTCATTACCAGCCTTTGTCTGTTGTCTTTCCAAGCAGTGCACCAGGTGGCTTAGCCAATCCTGCCTCAACACTCCTTTCTGCCTCCTCACGCAAAGACTCCTTGGTTGCCTCTTCGGCCTCTTTTTCTTTCTTTGCCGACTCTTCGCTCTTCCATACGAAGTTTCCTGCTCCGCCTCTTCCACTCCTCGCAATAGGCAATTCCTGGCCTTCAGGGTGCCACGGCGTGCTCACCTGTGGAACAGAAGATGTCGGCATGGCAGTGGAATCGCCAGGTTGAGTAAAAGTGCCGTCTTTGCGCAGTTCAGTAGGTTGGTACCAGTTGCCTGCGCCGCCCCGGCCCGTGTGTGCATAGCTTTGGCTTTGCGATGAACTAGAAGGCTGTGCTGGGTCAGACGAGCGAGAAGCCGGTGCGACAGGCGAGTTAGAGCGGTTCGCCTCAGTATCCTGGATGCAGTGTCAACTTAGGCCTAATTTCTGCATTGTGAGGCTTGTATAACACCCACCTCGGCAGCCCTCTTGCTCTCCTCCTGGGCTGCGTAGTAATTCCCTGCACCTCCTCGTCCATACGCCATAATGGTCCCGGTGCTCGAGGGGGGTTTTCAGCGTAAACAACAATAGTGTGCAGTTTTACTGGGGTAAAGTGTGTGCAGATCAATCAATATCCAGTCCGACGAGTGATGCCCTAGTTAATTGATGAAGCAGAGGCATCGACGGTTCGCATGTCGCAGCGCATGACACGCGGCTCTGAGTGGGCCGTGTAAAACTATAATTGTAAGCACCCGGCGTGCTGGGCAGATAACAACGTGGGGAACGGTGACCACCCGTATCAGATCGCAATGTGGGGGACACGGGGAATTAGGCAATTCGCTTGGCAAACCACGAAGAAGCACCAAACAGGTATCAATAAAGAGCATGGGGGGTTTCAAGCATCACCCAGCAAGAATACTTAATGATTCAAGAGCATTTGAAGAGATGAGAAATCATAGAATTTGCATGCCGTGAATACAAGTATGTGGCTCAACAATTGAGTCGTGAAAGGCATTTTCCCTAGTAAGGACCATACAATGAACGAAAAAAAAGAGACATCGCTTTGTCGACAAAATACCCTTAACCCATCATCCCGGCCGGTATTGGTTCCTGAAGAACGCCTTTACGCCAATCTCACAGCCCAAACTCCGCAAAGCATCATGAAACCTTCTGAGCCAATTCAGATCTATTCCCGTCCCTCCTGCACCGCACGCAAGACTGGGTACAGGTTATGGGCATCATCATCGCTCATGCGGCGCTCCTGCTCATGCTTGACGTCCTCTTCGTCATCAGAGTAGTCGTGCGACTCAAGCCTTTCCTTGAGGTAAGCACGGAGCCTCTCGATGACGCGGATGTTCTCAACCCAAGATTGTTGAGATGAATCACCCTGCTCAGTAGCAGTAGATGAAGACACGCTTGGCGAGCGAAGAGCAGGATCAACCTTAGGAGAGTGGAGAGCCAGCTGGTTGACGTTGTGGTGGAGGCTGTCATGCTCAGCATCATGGCGATCCTTGGGAGAGCCGCTGTCGCTTGAGGTATCCATGGAGTTGCTCTCAGATCGGTCGGGGGCTGCCTTCTGCAGAAGGTTGCCAGAAAATCGTCGACGGTTGTCAGTGTCGAAAGCCGGCGCAAGCCCAGATGATGGGGCTGCAGCAGACATGTCTGACATGGCGCTGACAGATGGGAGAGTGGGGTACATGCTGCCGATTGAATTCCTGGATGTGGGAGAAACTCCGCTCGAGTGCGTTGCGCTAGGAGAATGCTGAGAACCATAGGACAGAACGCTGGAGGCAGGGGTCAAAGCAGGAGTCTCAGCGCTGGTAGATCCAATAGCAGTAGCGTGAGAGGACTGCGAGTGGCTAGAGGAGAGGCCTGGTGGTGAGTTGCTGGAGCGGTAGCCGGCGCCAGTGTGGATGTAGTGACCAGGGTGAGCAACACCAGCTGCTGCAGCGTGGTTAGGGTTCTCATAGACAGTGCTCTGCAGCTGCTCCAAGAACTGGTCGATGTTGAGGAGGTCGCTCTTAGTTCTCAGGTTGGGCAGTGGCAGAGAGTAGGGGTGGTGCATGGGTGGGTGCTGTCCCTGAGCAACCATGGTGCCTCCGTGGCCGTACTCGCCCATACCTCCCTGGTAGCCGCCGCCGCCAAGAACTGGAAGCTGGACGCCCTGGAGGCCCATGAGCCGCTGGCCAACGTCGTAGTAGGTCGTGGGGTCAATTGCGCGACGCTTGGCATCGCCAAAGAACTCGTTCAGAGCGTCGTAAGCAGCACGCTTCCTAATTTCGTAGTCGTTGTTGAGCTGCTGTGACTGGTTTACTGCATAGTAGACGGGTCCATAGGCAGAGTTCTGGGGTGGCCCTCCATAGAAGCCAGCCGGAGCGCCACCGGGATGCTGTTGGCCGTAGCCTGCATTGGGGCCAAGGGCACCATCTGGATATTGATATCCACTCGCTGTAGCGGCAAGCGCCTGCAAGTCAGCGACCACTGTAGCCGTCTGTTAGATATTGAAAGGAGATGGATGGAGAGGGGTATTTGGAGAGTGGAAAATGGTGACAAATCATGAAAAGGTTACTTACGTTTGCCGTTCTGGCCGGGGTAGCCTTGGGCGCCGTGGGCGCCGGCTCGGTTCGGCTCTGGTGAGCGGAGCAAAACGGAGTCGTCTGCGTGAGTCTTGACGTGCTTCTTGAGATCCTGGGGGCGCTTGAAGGCCTTGCCGCAGAAGTCGCACTTGTGTGGCTTCAGGGGCACGTGAACACGGATGTGAGAGGTAATGTGATCCCGCTTGACGGTTGTGGTGCGGCAGTTACCCCACTGGCACGTCAAATTCAGGTTGTTGGTGCTCTTGCGGCCAACGTGACGCTCACAAACGTGATCCTACTCATGGTCAGCACATTTGTAAGATGGACGCTGCTAGCGCTTCCAGAGCGTAGACGCGTATTTTGAAGGCGCGTTGGAGCGCACATGGCCGCACAAGTAGAAGAGACGGAGATACAAGCAAAGACTGGGCGGGCGGTACTTACGTAGAGCTGCTCAGCAGATGGCAGGCGGTCGCCACAGTTCTGCCACTGGCAGACGAGCTGGTCGCCCGAGCCGGCGCCGGCGACTGAGGCAGGCGTAGGAGCATTCTGCTGGATGGGAGTGCCCTGGGGCTGTTGTTGCGGCGTCGAGGCCGCCGCTGGGACGGCGTTTTGGACGTCGCTCATTCTTGGCGACGAGTCGAGTTGGTGTTGTGGTGGAGAGAGAATGTGTATGTTGCAGTACAGAAGACGGACCGGCAGGCCAGAGAGGGTCTTTGCAAGCAAAACAGGCGCTGGGCCAGAGGGGTGGGCTTGGGAGGCAGTGAATAAGAGGAAGGGGAAGCGCGCCGAGACAAGACGGATTTCGCGGGGGGTGCTGAGCGTCTGATGTAGGGACTGGGCAGTGCTCGGAGCGGAGCTGGTCACCTTGCTCCTGCCAATTTTCTTGGGGCCAAGTTTTAGACTGCCGCGCTAGTCGGCGCTTGGGCCTTGGCCTAATCAGCCGGTCGCTTCCAAAAACCCCTCAGCAGCGAATCGGCCACGCCACAGGCGACAACTCCGCCGAGCCTGCCACCCGGCCTGCCCACCACGCCTGCGTCCCTTCCCCAGCCGGCCCTCCCGCTGCGCTTCACAGCGCCAGCTTGGGCGCTTGCCCCTCGTGGCGCTGCCGGGTGCCGTTGCGACGACTTGGTTGTGCGACTCCAGACGGTGCCATGACGAGCGCGTGCAGGCGCCGTCCTGCCCATTGCCTGCCCAAGAAAAGCGGAGTTCTTGGGGGGCGCCGGCGGAGTTTCTTGTCTGTCCACATCCTCTTAGCCGTCGGCAAAGGGGACATGCATGCTTTACAGTGGCGACTCCTGCCGACAAGCATGCCCCGCCATCTCGCGCCATGTACAGTAGGCCACCAGACAGCAGCCGAGGCGCCCTCCTGGGCATCAGACATGCTATGCTCCTTTCTACCTGCCTGCCTGCCCGCCGCTTGGCCGCATCGCCCCAGAGGCACACAGGTAAGCAGCTTCCACTGCTCCGTGTGCGCCTCTGCTGTATTCCTCTCTCTTTCTCTCAAGCCCAGATCCCAGCAGCGCGTCACACGTAACTCTGACGCCTCGAAACCACGCCGTCTCCAGGATCGCCTCGACTCCCTTGGTTCACTAGCAGCACAATTTCAACATCAAACTTACGCTGCCTCCATCCACATCGATCGGCAGCTCTACCGGAGCCGCACCGCGTGCGCCTCGGGTGGTTCGAGAAGGCATTTCAAGCGTGACATCAGTCAGCCAACACGGACGACGCACCAGACGTCGACAATTCGTCGGCTACACGGGGGTCGTCGATATTGCTAATATGCGAGCGGGATTCCGCTGCCCACTTGGCAATTGTTCCAGCCAAGGAGTGCCCAGAAAATTTGAGGGTATTGGCATTATGGCTGTGCCAGCTGCTACCCTTTTCGCTAGCCCCGTCTCAGGCCCTCGTTCCGACATTGCACTCTTGCCCCCTTCCCCCAGCATCCATGCCACCACTCGTTGATCAGGTAAACATAGATTTGCACCAGGCATGTCAACATCCAGGTAGGAGGTGAGGTTGTTGCAGCTCATAAGCTATTTCTTGGCGCCGAAAAACATGCTTTGACGGCCACATATGCACGCCATCGCCATGCTCTCCATCGCAATCATCTGGGACGTGACCGACTGGATGTCATGCTATGGACGACTTCAGCCACCTTCGTAAGCCAAATTCGCACCGCCACGTGGGTGCGGACATGCTTCTGTACTACCACCGCACAATGACGAGCGCCATGGACGCCTGCTGGTCTGTCGGGCGCATGTCTTGGGTCTGATTGCGGAATTTCTTGGGAACCAAGAGCGGGACCTGCGGACGCAGTCACTTGCCAAGCTGCACACACACAGACGCGATCTCTCTAGCAGCCCACATTGGAACAAGAAAACTGGCCCCCCAATTCTCTCATGTGGAGAAAAAGGGTAGTGCGGGGCCCTGAAGCTCAAGACACGGATATCGAGCCAGATCCTGCATTTTTTCACGGTACTCCGTAAAGTCGCGGCCCTTTTTCCGGCAATCGGTTTCGTTTTCTGGCCAATGTATTTTTTCTTTTAGCACCTCCCCCATATGGCAGTAACGTTACGAATGCTGTAATGGACAAGCTTTAGTGCTCACAGCCAAGAACATCACAGGAGCATACGGACAGGAACATCCTTCCTTTTCCCTCATACATGCTGTCCGTCTCACAACCAAACGGGAATGGACCGGTGCCCATAAGGAGCCGGGATGGTAGTACAGGCTTTCTGCACAGCAACATTGTAACGAAGAAAACAGGGAGCTATTGGGAGACAAAAAGAAAAGGGGAGCGCTTATGTCTTTAGGTTTCCGGCAAAAGGACGCGTCGCCAGTTATGAAATGACTCACATCAGAGGAGGCGCTGTAACATACGCGGCCCTTGGCATGTAATTTACTTGGAGAAGCATGGTCGGGTAGATGACACAGTAATCATGGGATCGAGATGTGCTTTTTTTATGGTATAGCCCAGGCTTGTGTGCTTGGTATTACTGCTGTATTGATATAACATGGGAGGGTAAGCTTGCCAAGCACTCTCGTATCCCCTTTTCTTCAGTGTCCATTGCATGTACCGGAACTTGGCTTACGAGCAAGGCAGTGATGCTGCTGTCCGAGAGTCTATTCTCTGGTTTCGTGGCGGAGCAGTATGTCGTTGTCGTGTTCCCTTCCAGTGTCAACAAGTTCGTGGTATAAGCATGACGAGCAAGCCCCAATGTCATCTGGCACTGGGGGAACGAGCGGCAAGGAGAGCGGGACTGCCTCTGTATACCTAAGTAGACGAGAAGCAAACTCCATTGTCACCTCTACGAACGCCGCGCTTCTCACTGCTACCTACTCTCCCTCACATGCACCGGAAATACTCATAAATCCCTTGGTCCTCCATCAAACAAATACTTTCCTCTCAGCTTAAGCGGGGTAGCCTCCCAGTACGACCACACTGGGGCCTTCACAAACACAAGAAAAAGAATACATTGACTGCTAACAGGCATAGGTGTTCGAAAGACCATGTTGAGACTGCTAGCAAGCATAGGGCATCCAACAATAACATCGGGAATGCTAAGGGGTTATAGAAACCTTATGATAACTTGCTGTCACAGGGAGCTAAGAAAATAGAGGAAGCTGGGGGAGCGGACATAAACATGCTTGAGATGGGGAGTTTGCATTTATTTGGCAGCAGTGAAGGAGAGGGGGGGTTGAATGCGACTAGCATAGGAAAGTAGCGTCAATGACCGCAGGGCAGCGCTGTGACGTTATCACGTCAACTGCTGAGCAGCGAAGCAACTGGTTGCTGAAGACCCAAAAACAATTAATTTTTGCCAGGTCTAATTAACGTCTAGGATTTTTAATGTTGAACAAAAAACCTAGCGTTGCTTCCGCTTCACATCGCAAGCGCCATCTCCTCAGGCTTCCCCACACCGTTAAACACACCCGCCTCGTCTAGCTCCTGCAGCGAAAGTCTCGGCATGGGGCTCACGGCATCAGCACGCTGAAGCGCACTCTCGATGCTGCCCCAAAAGGCGTCTAGATCAACGCCTCTGGGTATCCTACAGCCGCCCTGGCCCGGCGGGAGCTTAGTCACTTTAGTCCTACCCAGCTCACCGACCTTGGATTTGTCGGTTGAGTGAGCGCCTTCGGTGACAATGTCGATTTGGAAGCGCTCGCCGTCTCGGTCATCGAAGATGGCTGGGTCGTATGCCGCGGCTACAGCGAGGGGATCGTGCAAGGGCGGACCCTCGGTGATGGAGAAGACCTCTGCGTATGTGCCCGCGAAGAAGGACATAGTTTGAGTGAAGAGGGCACGCAACGGCGTAGGTGTCAAGTCGGCTTTTGGGGTCGAAGGATCCCAGATCTTTTGTCCGTAGAGAAGCGTCTTGCGGACTTTACTGGTGCCCAGGACTTGGTGGGTCAAGTCGAGTGGGATCAGAGTTGTTTTGGACTGGAGGACAGGGTGCGAGAAGATGAAGTGGGATGCTTCGGGATCACACTGTAGGTATTAGCACGGGCTGAGGTGGGTGTATGGAACGGGTAGTTTACATAGATCTGTATTGTGTTAGCTATGATTCGAGAAGATCAGTATATAGAAGACGGGTTTACATTAAACTCAGCGTAAGGTGTCCAGTTACCAAACCTCTCCCCCTCGCCTTGTACCGTACCCATTGGGGCGTCTGTGAAGCCTCCACCGACAGCACCTCCCATAATGCTAAGGCCCTTGATGTGGCCCGCCAGGTCCGGGTACTTCTGGAACAGCAAGCCAATGTTAGTCAGGGTGCCTGTGGAAACGAGCCAGGCTGTGTCCAGGGGCGTAGCAATGAGCGCCCGGTATGCAGCCTCGAGATGGTCGATATCGGTGGCTGCGGGCTCAACTGGCTGCGGCAGCAAAGTAACTCCATCTAGACCAGACTCGCCTGCGTGCATATTAGTGTGTATTCATGGGGTCTTCAGTCGCACAGCTACCGTGGATATCAGCCGCATGCACAGCATCCCGCACAATGGGCTTCGCGGCGCCCGAGTAGACTTTGACATCACGCCTGCCTATAGCTTCAAGAATTGCCCTGGTGTTGTACGTGGTCTGGTCAAGCGCAGCATTGCCATGGACTGTGCTCACGCCAAGCAGCTGCACTCGAGGGTCGTGGGCGCAGAGAAGAAGAGCGAATGCGTCCTGAGGCACAAATCATGAGCATTGGACAGGCCACGATGCAGCTACCACACACTCACATCATGTCCGGTATCCTTGCGGGGCAAAGGTCAGTAGTGGATATGAGGCAGATGCAAGCAGGTACACACGCAGTCGAGCCAGATTGGCGTTTTTGGAATAGCAGCAGACATTGTAATTATATTGCAATGATTTACCAATAATGACCCGGTTGGGAGGCGGCTTGTACGACGACATGCACCGCCATACGCTACTCGGTCATGCAGGGCGGCATTTTTAGTGGGGTTACCAAGCTGCCTGCCAACTTCAGCCCCTAGACCGACAACAACGACGGAACTCTGGAATACACGCCTCTCTATTCAGCCTCAGGCTGTCAACCCGCTAAGACGTCCGGATCGAAGTTCACAAAGGGACGGAAAGGCCGGATGTGGGGCGAGGCGAACAAGGAGGGAGCTATCCGGTTCCGATGAGCGCATTTCGGTTGGCCTATCGCCCCTTCGGCGCCGTCAGTCAGCGGTGCATCCAGGTCCAGAAAGTCTAGCCTTCAGCGCAACACCGACATTGTGACCGTGACACGTACTACACAACAGCACTTCGCATCCACATCTTGAACTTGCCTCTCAGCAACCTCACTGATAGAGCTCCTTGTCCAGCCACCGAGTCGGTCAGCAAGCTGCAAGAAGCTCTCTCGTACTATTGCATGCTTTGACAAAACCAGTATGCATCTCCTCGGGCGCCACGAAGGCCACCACGAGGTGCAGAAAGACCAGTACTGGGCCTTTGGATACTACTTTGAAACTCTCAACGACAAGCAGAAGCACCAGCGGCGCGAGTATCTCGACTGGTATGGATTCGCTGCGCAATGGTCGGTGCTGGCCATTTTTGCCCTGTTCCAGATGGGCTTTGCCGTGTCGTGGTTGATGAAGAGCGGCTTGAAGCATGATCAACCAAAATCTCCTTCTTTCACCAAACCTCCGCCTGGGCGGCTGGGCTGGCTGCGACGGATGCACAGCGGGTGCACCAAGGCCATGTGGTGGATGCAAAAGGATGTCATCAAACGCTGGAGTTGGGGAACAAGAGGCGAATGGATTGGTGCGACTATTTGGACCGTGTGGTTGTTGTATCTCTGCGTTGCGCACACGGGAAAAGGTACGTTTGCACCTCCATGCTGACCAACGTCCTCTGTGTAACCGAGAAATATCTAGACTACCTCCATCTGACCAAGCGGTTTGGGCAAATCGGCGCGTCACAGTTGCCATTTCACTATCTGCTAGCTATGCGAGCACCTTACAGCCCAGTGCAGTATCTAACGCGCCTATCCCATGAACAGCTCAAGGCTTCGCATCAGATCCTAGGACGAATTGTGTTCCTCTTCTTCCTGTTGCACACGGCGTTCTATCTCAACTTTTTTGTCTTATCCGGCTTCCTCGCCAAGCGGATCAAGGACTGGGACGTCATCTGGGGGCTTGTCAGTATCCTCCTCTTCTCCACCATCAGCACGACTGCCCTGGGTTTCGTACGAAGAAGGAACTACCGAGTCTTCTACATTTCACACATTGCCATTGCCAACTTTATCATTGTCCCGCTGTTTCTCCACGTATCGCACATCCGCGTCTACGTGTTTGAGATTATTGCGGTAGAAGCTCTACACCTCATCTTCCGTGTCTTGCGTTTGAAAACGTACCAGGGCACGCTGAAGCTTCTCCCTGGCACCAATCTGGTTCAGATTCGAATTCCGCTGCCGGCAGAAAGTAGCGCTCTTGCTTGGAAGCCTGGGCAGCACGTATACCTCAGCAAACCAGGGCCCAAAGGCAAAACTCCTGCATGGTACGACCAGTGGCTGGCGATCAACAAGACGAATCCCTTCACCGTGGCGTCTCTCCCGTCCCAAGACAGAGAACTACTACTCGTTGCGAGGACGCTCAATGGAAATACAAAATATCTTGCCGAGCTGGCGCGATCGCTGTCACAGGGGGGAACCAATGTACCCATGCTGCCCACAGCTGGCGGGGACATTCCAATATTGCCACTCACCTTGGAAGGGCCATATGGTGGATCGGCGCGGCTCCCTGATTTGTCTGATTACGACAGAGTGCTTTTGGTAGCTGGTGGCGTTGGGGCCACCTTCATCATGCCCCTCTACAGGAGCATTCTTGAGCTCCAAGGCCCGACGCTTTTGGGCACTCAGATGCGATTTGTGTGGGCCGTCCAGAAGCTCGCCGAGACGCAGTGGGCGTTTCCTGCCAGTTCTTCATCTGGCGACAAGGAGGAAGAAGGCGGTGACAATGAAGAGGATACCGAGAATGGAATGCTGCACGGACCTAGCAACGTCGAGGTTTATGTGACACGGCCAGCCGGGCCAAACTTGCAAGTGGACCCGAGTGTGTCTGGCACGTTCGCCGTTGACTCTGACGACGAGGAGGGAGAAGCCATTGAGATGCAGGAGAACGAGCAGCTGTTGAGCATGGAGGAGCAGATGGAAAAGCCACGCAAGGGCATGGCGATCAAGAGCGGCAGGCCCGATCTCAGGGGTATTGTCGACGAGGTGTTTAGCAAGGGCGTCAAGACGGCTGTGATTTGCTGTGGCCCGAAGCGGATGACGGAGGAGCTAAGAAGCAGTGTCGAGGTCTGGGTGAAGAAGGGCCATGACGTGTTTTGGTACGATGAAACGTTTGGTTGGTAGCTGGGTTGGCGTACTACTACTAGGTAGTGATGGCATCAAATACGGTTGTATTTTTAGTCGGCATCATCTCTGGTCGCCCCATGGTTGCGATTCAGGCCGTCGAGCCGGCCGTTGGCGCGGATCTTGGGCCGGCCATGCACTATGCGCGCTCCCGGCAGCATGTTCCTTGAAGAGCAGCGCTTGACTTGGTCGCACATGGCAGAGACTGTGTGCAGCTGTGTGCGAGCCCTCAGCCTCTAGACCGGGCCCATGGAATAAGGCGCGGCACCCTGACCGTTGCCGGAGACTATCTTGCCAGGAACGGGCAAAGGCGCAGGGAGACGGAAGCTTGTCTGCCAGCTATGCATGGGCCGGCTGGTGTGCACAACGCGTGCGTGCAATCATTCAACCCGCTCATGCTTGTGCATCTAATTTGCCCGCCCTGCTGGTGTTTTGCTGTGCCGGCCACGAGGGGGGAGACGGCGACACAGCCCCAGGGCCAGATGAAGCTGGGGACATGTAGACAGAGAGCCGCTTGGGAGCAGCTGGAGCCGGGCGAGCCTTGGTTTTGCTTCTTCTTGTTCCTAGTACGGCCATGCAGCCACAGGCAAATTGGGGCTTCCAGGAGGCGGCCGCCACGATGCCTCGGGGACAGGGACGCCAGATTCGTCGAGGCCCCGGACGCCAAGCGCGAATCACCATCCGGCCTGGCTCTGAGCATTGGACACTGCTCTGCGCTCGTGCCCTCACGCCCTCTCCTCCTTACGGGCTCTCTCATCCCGTCGCGACTTGCTCACGGATTCTCTGTCTACAGCTGCTGGACGCTGAGCACGCGACGCCGAGTCCTCGATCGCTACCCGTCTTCTCTTTCGCGCCCGAATTCCCCTTCTCCATTGTCCATTGTCCCCGTATTTTCTTGTACCTTTTAATAGCCCGCCACCAAACGACCGCGTGCACTGCAGGGAACTGCTTGCAACGCGCATTCACTGCAATACCCCCCTCACAGCCTCGGACCAACATCCCCACACCTCCTGTGCCTTTGCTCCCTGTCACCCATGACACTCTGCTCGTAGCCACAGGTGTGCTCCATAACAACGAGCGTCCGCCCGGCTACCACCGCTGTCACCTCTTAGCACTTCTCTAGCCTCATTTTCCGTCCTCTGGCCTGTCGTCCTGGACCGTCACCGCCCTCTGCCTCAATCCAACCTCCGTCTGGCTCTTTGACTGCAGCGTCTTCTATGGCTGCGATCGCCTCCTCTCGCCAGACTGCAGCTCCCATCCAGCAGCCGACGCCGCCCAGTAGCTCTCACGGCGGACGGGGATCGTGGGATTTTGCTGTCCCCGTCAACAACTTGGTGCGTACCCACCCTCACTTCTTTGTTGTCAAGCAAGCGTCATGGGATCCCCAGCACTCGTGGCCTCTACGCTAGAGTGCGCTACTGCCGCTCCCGACCGTGGCGCCTTCTTATCGCCAAGTTTGCCTACTTGCTTGCCACAACATTCACGCTTTCCCTTATGATGTCAAGACGCATGGCCTAGTCTGCTAACCGCTCCCACAGAGAGAATCGCTCGACCACGACCGTTACATGTCTGAGTACGGTCCCTCCACCCACGGTGCCCATCAGTCCTACAGCTCCCAGGCCAACGGCTTTGCACAGCCCGTACGCTCACCTACCTGGGACTCGCAGGATCTCGGTCGATCCCACCTGGTTCCCGACCGCGCCAACGAACTGCACAAGAAGAAGAGTGGGGAAATGATCGCCAGCAACAGCGACCAGGACAGCGTCTTGGAGTACTACAAGACTCACACCAACAACAAGCGAGGCCCTGCCAGCATCAAAGGAAAGCCCAAGAAGAAGTCGGCCAAGGGCAGTCAGACAGACACCGAGTATGACGAGGATCACTGGATACACCGAGACAAGCTCAAGGAGATTGAGACTCGCGAACTAGAAGAGGCAGGCTTCAGAGTCGGCCGATCTAGCAGGTCCAACAGCCGCCGCTCACAAAGCACAAGCCGTCGTGCACGAGACCGTACAAACTCCGAATCCACCGAACGCACGCGAGATGGTGATGAGCGGCCCGAGCCGAGGAAGCGTGTATCCACCATACCGGCTGGTGACGAGGAGGCATATGAGGACTACCACACTGGGAGCCCAAACTCTCAAGGCGAAACGGTCGAATTCCAGCCCATGGCCTCCAAGGGCAACCACACTGTGAGACCTAGTACATCTCGCATTCCCTTGCCCAAGACCAGTGGCATCCCTGTTCCTGCTTCGGTCGCAGAGCGTGATGCACCGCTTCCCCGGTCTAGGTCAGGCAGTGCCCACATGAACGGGGATTCGATTGCTACCATGGGTGCACGTGTGCGTAGTGGCAGTGTCGGCAGTCAGGTATTACTTGACGACTACGACGATGGCCAGGACAGAAACCAACGCTATGGCGGTCACAGGCGCAATACCTCAACCGGAAGCATGTCTCCACCTAAATCACCGCAAAAGTCGCCCGTTAAAGGCAAAGCACCAACTAAGCCCAACACGAACGCGTCTTCATCGCGGAAAACAAGCGTTCAGAAGAAGCAGACCAAGCCTCGTACTACATCCAATACTTCACCTCCTAACAGGCGTCCTGGTACAAGTGGCAACGGAATCGCAACACGCCCTACTACCGCTCACCGACCAGAAGGAGAGGCTCCATGGATAGCATCCATGTACAAACCAGACCCCCGTCTCCCTCCTGACCAGCAGATTATTCCAACTCACGCGAAGCGAATGCAACAAGAGCAGTGGGAGAATGAGGGTAGGGTTGGCTCCATGTACGACAAGGACTTCCGTTTGTTGAACGACGACGACATGGCGAGTAAGAGGCTCTCACAGCTTGCCAACCTTGACCCTATCGCCATCGAGAAGGCCCGGCAAGACGAGGCGTGGCCGCTTCCAAGCCCTACAAAGACCGACTCATCACCGCTAGAGAAGGCGGATACCAACACAGCCAAGTCTCCGACCATGGAACAGAGTGCTTACAAGCTGACCCCGACAATACCTCAGGGAGTCGACCGTGCTCCTTCGCCCAAAATGGCCCCTCCCATCTCACCCCCACAACCAAAGCCCGAGGTTACCCGAGTGCCCGAGCCAAAGGAAGAACCCAAAGAGAAGAAGGGCCTGTGCTGCATCGTCATGTAGCTTTCTTGCTACCCCATTATACCCTTTCCTTAGTATTTGTTCATACCAACTGCGTTCAAAAACAGGTTTCCTTTCGTGTATGGCGTTATTGGCGCACAGCCTTGGCTGGGTGACCTGCATTCGTCCCCATTTTCATCTTCTGCGCAGACCGGGGCTGATAGCGTTTCAGCGACTTGTTCCGTTTTTGTCAATCACCATCTTTTCTTTTTCTCTCGGCTCTTGATAAGTTTTCGTCTGATTGGCGGGTGTATTGTTTTTCTTCTCTTGGCTTCAGGACCCCATACATCTATGAGCATATCCACATGGCAGATCGCCAGCATTTTCCTTTTCTTTCATTTCATCATACACAGAGACGGACGTCTGATGTCCAAGACTAGCAATGGTCAAAGAGGGGGATAAGTTTTGTTGGAGGGGCGAGACAGGGGTGCGGCAGGTCCAAGCAAAAGCGACGAAGCCGTGTCTGGTGGTTGATTTTATAGATATATAATGATACCAGTCATGCAACCTCAACTCCCTACAGTGGCATTGGTGAACCGAATCGATGAGTGCTCGGCGTGTGAGAAAGGTGGAGGTTTCGATATCTTGCATCACCTGCAGAGTTCTTGGCTATGCTATGAGGAAGGAATATCAATTTTCCCTTGGCACAGTCCAGCTCGAGGCCACTGTCGTCGGCGTCATGGATCAAAGTCATGTCACGTGATGTTATCACCGCTAGCCTCTCGCTTGTCGGAACTCCCCACATCCGCCAGGCCAATTTCAGCTCGGCGAATCGCTGAACTTTTCGAACTTCTTCTTTATCATCACCACCCACTCTTCGAGGAACACCCGACAGATCACAATCATACATCATGGTACGCACCCATCTCCCGCACCGCATGAGGCATTGGCAGGGGCCAGCTAGAGAAAGAAGCAATGCCGCAGCATTGTTGCCAGCCCTGCCTTGCCTTGCCTTGCCTCCCCCGCCATCCATTGGAAGAATTCTGCCGCTGACATGAAGCACGACAGTCGGACGGAGAAGACGATACCAAGTCCCAAGTCAGCGCGGCCGCCGAGGTCGAGGTCTCTGCCGATGCATCCGGCGGTAAGGGCCAGATGAGCGTGCTCGAGGCGCTCAAGGGCGTCCTTAAGCTCGCTCTCATCCACGACGGTCTTGCCCGTGGTCTGCGCGAGGCCTCCAAGGCCCTCGACCGCCGTGAGGCGCACATGTGCGTCCTCAACGAGGCTTGCGAGGAGGAGGCCTACAAGAAGCTCGTTGTTGCCCTGTGCTCCGAGCACAAGATTCCTCTCATCAAGGTCCCCGATGGCAAGCAGCTCGGCGAGTGGGCTGGTCTTTGTACGTTCTACTCTTCCTGATCTCAGACGGAGATTTTTTTTTCCTTTGGCTAACAGGATCTTTCAACAGGCCAGATCGACCGTGAGGGTAACCCCCGCAAGGTCGTCAACTGCTCTTGCGTCGTCGTCAAGGACTGGGGTGAGGAGTCCCAGGAGCGCAGCATCCTCCTCAACTACTTCCAGACCGAGCAGTAAACGTGCTCTCCCGTTCTTGGAGAGCATAATGCCTCATCGACCTAACGGCCTTTACTTTCGCACAATCAAGACCTTTTTTCCCCACGACTTGGGGACGGCGACGTGCCGGGTGTGGTGAATTGAGTCTGGTTGGGAGACGTGAGGGGATCTATGATGTGGTACGATTGGTTGTAGAGAATCTAGACTGGCCTCTTCTTCTTCGATAGGGAAGAGTGCTATGATACCAATGAGAAAGGATCAACGTATCTGGTTGTGCCATTTTTGACAAGTGGATTGATTTGATGTGTGAAAAAAAAAGTTGTC
>JAODYC010000016.1:73224-112162 GCA_026262405.1 Curvularia hawaiiensis | reverse complement strand
TGCTGCTGCTGCTGCTGCGATTGAGACGATGCCCCTGGGGGCTTAGCAGCAAAGGATGAAGGGACGCTGCGGTGGTGGAAGGGGTGTGGTCCCCCTACTCCAACCATGGTAGGCAACAGTCTACTTTTTGATGTTCTAGCGTCTTTTCTCAGCGCGAGATTCTGCTGGCAGTTTAAACAGCGGATGGCTAAACTAGGTTGTTGGGGTTTGTTGACGCTGCGACCCTCGCGCGTCACTGAGAGTTGGTTATGTTCTTTGATATAGCGTGTGCGCTCGAGGAATGTGCGGTAAATTTGCAGGTGCTCGAGATAAATGTCTTTCCACAGGTTCCAACGGGCGTCCTGGATGTACAGTGGACACGCGCGGCTAAGGAGTAGCACTGCGTTTTGCAGACCGGCGCTGGGCTGTTGCGAGATGTGTACTGTGAGCAGGTCGAGTGAGCGTGCTGTCAGACCTGTGAGCAGCAGTCCGGATATATCTCCTGTTTGAATGGCGGTGTTTGTAGCATCTGTGAGGAAATTAGAGAGCACAGGGTCAGGAAGGTACTTTAGCGCTACAGCTACGCGGTCGTGGAGCGAAATCTGCGGCATCGAAACTACGCTTGACCAGTCCCCAGTGATAAAATATGTCAGGAGAGACTTTAGATATGGGTTGGAAGTCATGTCTGCCATCCACGCACACGCTTCTCGCTGATCGGCTGAGACGCCTGATGAAGGCGATGCGCAGGCAATGACAGCCGCAAGACTAATATCGTCTCGTGGGAGCTTCTTCGCAGTAAGCATGGTGCGGAGAAGTGTCAAAGCAATGTCCTTATGGCCTTGGAAAACAGCAAGGACGATGGCTTTGTAAATTTCGCCGCTGGAAACAAGGTCGTCGCACGCCTGCTGGACGCCAGATTCTTCCAAGGACCAGCCGCAGAGACTGAGACAGAGTTGGCGATTCTCCGGGTATTCAGTTGGCACGCCCTGGAACGGTGGAAGTTCCATGGCTGCAACAATCTCTTTTACAGCATCCCGGAACATTTCTTGACTGGTTTTCGCGTCCGGATCGATGAGTCGTTCATCATACATTGTTAGTTCGTTCGCCCAAATAGAGTTTACCCCGAGGTATTTCAAGTCAAGACCGTTGCCCACCATGCCATCTCTTGAGGCGTGGGCATCCATCCTGTTCACTATCGTCCATGCATCGACTAACAATGGGTCATTGGATACAATTGCCTTGTTTTTAGCACAGTTGAGCGAGTACCCTTCCTGTACGCGCCTTTTGGGCACCTGGAGCATGGCAAGGTAGTCTGAGAGCGGAACTTTCGAGTTGAATTCCTGCAAGAGTAAAGGAAGATGTCGTTGGCCAGCGCTTACATGCAGTTCTTCCATGCTGGCTGACAAATCTGCCCCGTTTTGAAGGCCAGTCCTTTGGTTTGCGCTTGTTGCTCGTCTTTGCAACTCAATCATGTCCTCTGCTACTGTGCCATGCGGCTGGGTCGGTTTAGCGATACAATTGCGGTCCTTGTAGATCTCCTCCAGAGCGCTGACATTGAGGCGTGGGGGCGAAGGCGGTACTCTGAGTACTTCGACTTCGCGATTGGAATGTAGACCTAGTGCACATTGCCCTTCGAGTTGGCTGCTAACGCTCATGAAATCGTACGCTACTATACGCTGTTTGTTAATCTGCCGATGCTCCTTGTCGTGCGACGGATACCGCAGATGATGCACCGCTTTAGTGTAATAAGGAGATGCCCATGCGCGTGCAAACGGCGTATCTGCAGTTTCTACGGGCTGGTGAGAGTGCTGAGCAAGTTCAATGACTTTGAATTCGCCAGTGTTGGCCAGTACACCGAATGTGGCCCTCTTGGTTCCAGAGTACCGTAGACTCCATATCGACGCAGACTGAGAATTGTCTACTATAGGCTTGAAGTCCAGGACGGAGCCACTGCTTGTGTTATCGCCAGATGTTCCGCGCTGTTTGACGAATCTTGCATCCCAAACTGTCACAGTTGGATCGCCTGCAGGACCCGCTGACAAAAAGTAGTTCTCGTCTAGTGGGTCAATGGCGATATTGTGTACTTGGCGCGTCTGGAATTGTGCAATGCCTGTCGTGCTAGAGTCTATGGGATATAAGCAAGAGTTGTATTTGCTATTGCCATTGCAAACCCACCTCTGAGATCATAGATGCGCACGTATTGCCTCGACACACCCGCCACGAGCATGTCTGGCTGCCGGTCAAAAAACTTGATGCTTGAAATGGCTTCTGAGCTCGCCAACTTCTTGTACGGCTCATCCTTGGCTGTGACTCGCGAATCATTCATATCGTAGATGTTGAGGCAGACGTCATTGCGAACTCTGTCCAAACCTGCGGCCAAAAGGTTCTTCGAGCTGAAAGCAATCGAGTTGCATTTTCTTTGATGCCGTATGGAGAAAGAGTGAATGTAGTCGTAGTCAGGTTTGTCTGGATCAAGTGCTACCACGGTAGCCTCTCCAGAGGTTGATCCTATAGCAACCACACTGGGATCTTTTTTCGACCAGTCAAATGCCGTGTAGTTTGGCAGCTTATCGCGGATACATATTTGTTTGTAGTTGACCTTGCTCTTACTAAACTCATCAATCTGGCATAACCGCAGTCTATTCCCCGCGATGTCGATGATTATAAAGCGGGGATCGGCCTGCGTAGCGTGCGGTGACCACCTTATTGCTGCTTCCATTTTACAAATCAATGACTGCAAGTTCGCGATCGAGAGGAACTAGGGATTTCGCAATCGCGTAAAGGGTATCATAGACCAACGCTGAATGATCCGAAGTGAGCTTGAGCGAGCGAATCCATGGGTATGGTGTTTCCTCATCCGCTACAGCAGGTGCCTGCAAGTGGACGAGCATTGGTGAACGTCTGACGCGTGACAATACCTTGGCGCGCACTAGTAGGCGGTCAAGCAACCCTAATTCTGCCGCCCCACTAAAACTTCCCTTTGCGCATTGCCAAAACTTTGCCAATCAACACCTTCTATCCCATTCACGTTCCAAAATGTCGCAAAAGCGCAAACACGCTGAAGCCTCCGAAGACTCGTCTTCCGCCCCCAAGCCGTTCAAAAAACATCGCGCTTTCAAATCGGGAACCGGCCATCAAAAGCCTAAGAAGCGACCGCACGTCTCGAGTGACATCGATAAGAGCACCAGCACCCATGCGCTAAAGAGCAGGATACGAGATTTGAAACGTCTTTTGGCGCATGTTGACAATGTGGGCGACCACAAGATGTCAGCGAGTAGTCGGATAGAGCGGGAGAGAGAGTTGGAGGCGTGTGAACATGAACTGCGAGAGAAGATAGAGAGCACAAGGGAAGCCGAGTACAGGAGGAAGATGATTAGCAAGTATCATCAGGTGCGATTCTTTGGTATGCTATTCCACTCGCAAAAAGCGTTGCCCATCAGGGTGCTGTTACTAACGCGCCCAGACCGTCAGAAGGCTACCCGGATACTCAAGAAGCTGAAGAAGGAGCTCCAAGCCGAGGAAGACGAAAAGAAGAAGCAAGAACTCGCGCAAAGAGCACACAATGCGGAGGTGGACGTCAATTACGCCATATACTACCCGCTTATGAAGCCATATGCCTCTCTCTACCCAAAATCGAAGAAAGAAAAGACGGGAGAGTCGGATGAGAGTGGAGAGGGTGCTGCTGATGACAAGTCGAATCGTGAAGTCGATGGACCCAAGGGCGATGTGGCCATGTGGAAAACCGTTGAGGAAGCCATGGCAGAAGGCACACTAGATGCGCTGAGGAATCGCAAGGACATGCCAGCACCGGCGCCTGCAAAAGAGAAGAAGAGCAAAAAGCCGGACCAAGCCGTCAAGAGCAAAGAAAAGAAAATTGCAGAGAAACTTGCGGCGGCGAAGAATCGGCGTGAGAGGAGAGCATTGGGTCAGCAGGCTCAGGAAGAAGCGGAGGAAAGCGATGGTGGTTTCTTCGAGTAGCATGTGGCTTTCAATCGCAGCATGGCATATTGTATTATACCCGACGATAGCATCGTCAATAACATCCAGTTAAGCATACGAAGCATCGAAAATACATGAGCAGTCTAGCCAACAAGGACACAGAAATGCTAGGCAAGAAAATGGTATGGTTGGGAGAAGCAAAAGTTTGGAAGCTGTCAAGGCTGTTGCAATGTTACGGCATGGGAATCATCCCCAAACACAATATTTACAAAACCACCTTCTCATTCGCTTCCTGCGTTGATCCTGACTGGATGCGCTTCGGTATTGTAAACCCAGGTGTTCTTACCATCCTTGCCAACCTGCCACTCAGCATCAGCCGCGTGAATCAAGTACGAATACTTGAGCACCTCTGCGAACCAAAAACTCTCCTGGAAATCAGTGAAACCACCTCCGCCAGGTACATTGACGTCCTTGATGGAGCTGTACCCGCTGCCCACTCGCGTCGTCTTGTTGATGGCGACAAACGCATCCCACGCCCAGTCCTGATACTTGGAGTCGGACGTAGCGCGGTAGGCATAGTAGTACGATTCAATGACTTCAGGACGCAGTTGGTATCCCGCGTTGTCAATCCAGAAGCCCGTCGAGTTAAAGAATGCGGTCTGATTCGCCGGCAAGGCCGTGGTGTTCCAGGAGAAGACTTCTGGGCCGATGCGCGTTGCGGTGGAGATGTACGTTTCGTGACAACCGTTGACGAGTTCGAGGCCGTAATCAATGTAGTCCTGTCTGCCGAGGACCTGGCCGCCCAGGATGAAGTTTCCGCCATCGAAGCACCCGAGATGCTGGTTTTCAAAGTCGAGCTGAGTACCTTCGTAGGAGGCGAGCCAGGTTATGTCCGGTCGAGGGGCTGGGTGGGAAGTCAAGTATTTGATGCTGCTGTCTACAGCGGTAACCCAGCGGTCCTTCATCTTCGAGAACTTTGGGTCATAAATGTACATCTTGATCAGATACTCGTAGAAGGAATCAGATTCGCTGACCCAGCCACCGTCATCGGAGACGATTTCTCCCGTCTCCACGCTGATCCTGGATCCAAGCAGACCAGGAAACGGCTCACCAGATGCGGGAGAAGGAGACAGTAGGTAATCCTCTGCCTTCTTGACGATTTCTGCATAAGTTTGGTTTCCAGACAAGTCCGCCAGGCGGGTCCATTCGAGGATCAGCGTTCCTACTGTCGCTAGACCATTTGGGCCTCCGCCATTACTACGGTTGCTGAAAGTGAGGATGTTCCAGGGTACGCCAGAGGGTGTCTCAAACGCGTAGGAGAGGTTGTTGGCTAGATTGATAGATTGTGTCAAGAGAGCTTCGACGTTGGAAGTGTTGTCGGCGAAATGCGCCAAAGGTCCACGGAGAAGATCGTACCCCGAGAGCATGCCACCAAGGTAGCGGATTGTAGTCTCGAATAATGAAACATCGTCGTCTGTCACACCCCAGTTGATGGTAGGGATGTGATCTAAGATTTGATTCACCGTCGTTTTCTCACCCATGATGAGGGCTGTGCTGAGAGCATCGACTGCAGACGCTCCCCATCCATTTCTAATCATGTGTTAATATTTGAATGTCCTCATTTTTGTTTCTTTTAAAAATCTTCTTGGCAGCTTTGCGAAACAAAGTATTACTTACCGTGAGTTGCTACCATTGTTGGACACAGGACGCAATTCGTCCATCGGGAATGCATAGGTGTAGTATCCATCCCAACTTACCCTGAACGCGTCCTTTACAGCTTGAGCTCTTTCTTCTGCCGCTTCTTGATGTCTCGATCGTAGATTCTCTGGTATGTTTGACGGCAGGGCCGAAGCTACGGCAGTAGTCAGAGCGAAGAATGTCAGCCGGACCATTATACCGCGTCCTAGAAACACAGGGGATTTGTCTAGTCAAGCTGGATTGCAACGAGTGATATGGTCCCTCTCTAGTGACAATCTTCAGACAGACAGCGTAAAGGACAAAGGGGACTGGACAGCAAGCACAAAAAGAAGGGAAAGTGATGCCTATATATAATCCATCAGAATAGGTTGCCCAGGTCTACATATTAACGCGTAAAAAAAAAGGCCGGTAACCTCCCAATCGGATCGTCATAGCATGGATCCAGAGATCTTACCCCCGCGAACACGACGATGAGGCTAGAGAAATATTGGGGTACCAATATTGGGTATGGTGTGTCTGACTCGAAATAGGAAGGTAACGTTAGGAATGTGTACCAGGCTCTGTCGCTGTCGAGGTGTCTGTCTCGTGCTAACAACGCATGACCAGGGCTACCATGCCGCGATGACGGGGATGTACATGTGGTGGTCATCACAACATGCATTAGAGGCAACCCCTATGCATGGATCAGCGTATGCTTAGGGGTTGATCTGTTGAGCCCCCGAGCCGACCGAAATCATTCGACCGTGCCGTCCTAGAGTGGACACCAGGTTATCGGAAATTTGGTTAATAGAGATGCGCAATTTCCTACTAGAGTTCACAACTGTAAAACAACGGAGTTGAACGGGTACCTGTGTGATTTGGACAACTAGAGGAATGCGGGAATGCAACCACTCAAACGGCGTGCCTGAACAGCGGGGTGCGGATGGCCGGATTCATACCAAGGCGTCCGTGCACTGAGTCTTGTGGCGCTACTCCCACATCCTTATTCCTACATCTGCGTACCAGGTATGACGACTTGGATCAAGGATACCAATGCAGTGTGGCATGCCTGCCCGGGTATGTCATTTGATCTATGTTGCTCACTACTTGGAGATGCTGCTACCAAACCTGTATATGTATGTGTGCAATCAAGCTGGCTCAGCCCAATCAACTTGCTCCGTGACCGGACCTCCTCCGCTTGTCGAGTAGCTGATCTTCAGTCGAAGTTTTAGTCTTGGTGGTGGTGGCTGTTATGCGTCAGTAAGTACTCATCGAAAAATAGTCTGTGCATGACTTACCCCATTAACGGCTGTGACCCGCATTTGCTGGGTCGCATCTTGGCCTGCATCCAACTCGCTTGTACTAATAGGTTGCAGTTGCAACTTTTGACTCTTGGGTACGGCAGCCTGCAGGTTGACACCTGATAGTTGGCTGAGGCTGCCAGTGTTGCGAAATCGTGCAAGAACTTGCACTGCGTTGGCGTCACGCTTGAGCTGGAATGTAATTTGAAGGTCGTTCTTGTTGTATGCTTGATGTGCAGGCGGGCCAGATGCCATAGGCGCCGCATTTTGAGGTGGTGGTGAGGACATACCACCAAGACCACCGAGCAGGTCAGACGACGCTGCCTGTGGAGGCGCCCGGGATTGTGCAGGGGCTGGGGAACTACTTGGGCCGGAATTGAAAAGATCCATAATGTTGGCAACGTTGGACTGCGGCGCTGGAGAAGACGTTTGAGGGGGAGACGAGGTCCCGCCCATAATGTCAGCGAGCAGATCTTGGCTGTGTTGTGTCCCGTTGGCGGCACCGTTCGTGTCAGCGGATGGGCCGGAGTCACCCATGAGATCCAACAGCAAATCTTCAGTTGCTGCCTGCGCAGGTTTCTTCTTCGCAATCTTCGAGTGACGCTTCTTGGTAGCCTCTCCTAGCACGCGTGACTCTTCCCGAATCTCAGGTGGAGGCATCTTCTCCAGAACACCTCTTCTGATCTGGTCGTGACCAAAGAGGTTGCCGTATTCTGCCGCACGTTGTTGTATCTCCACATCAAGGTTGGCTGCGTATCGTTGTAGTAGTCGGCGTAAACGTTCGATTTGCGCCGGATCGCTTAGTCGTGTTGTCAATTTCATGGATGCTGTGATGATGTACTGCTGGACGACCAGGCCAGCGTAGCTGCTACCGAGTATCGTCTCAAAGAGATCCACAATGTCGTTCTCTTTTACCTCTTGGACAAGCTCCTCTTCCTCGTACTGGCCACCGCGTAATAGAGCATCACCGTACTCCCCAATCACCCAAGAGCCAGCCAGGGTAAGGCCCTCTTGTGTGATATCATCCTTGAGTGCGGCATAAAGCTTCTGCACTGAGTAGGTCTGGAGGTCAGGCGTAGTAGCAATGAGTCGAACAAAGGATGACAGAATCTGCTCTTTGACATAGTTACCGGCCTGTATCACGTGTCAGTAAAGAACGCATGAACTAAGTGTTATAGACTTACCAGTTTCAAGACACGCAGCATCGTGTCAACATGCCACCTCTTGTTCGGCGCAAAGCGGTCTGCCGCAATACCAATCTGGGAGGTCATGACAGGCTTGAACTCATTGTCGGCAACTTCTAGGAAAGCCAACAGCTCCCGTATCAGTACTCGTACGTTGCTCTCGTTGATCAACGTAAAACTGAGGTCAAGCGCTCTCCTCCGAATACTGATATCCGGGTCTCGGAGACAGTCTAGTATGGTGTTACGGTGTCGCTGCACAGCATTGGGTTCGACTGCAACGACTTTGATCAAGGTGTTGAGAGCAACATATCTGATGTTATTGTCACGGTTCGACAAGAACTTTCCTAGGATGTTTACACCAAGCACACGGAGTCCAGAATCCGCCTCGATGTCGAGGATAGTAAGCACAGCTTCGTACAGAATCGAATTGCCAACATTCTTGGAAGAGTCGGTGTTGGTAGCAACCTGAGCGAGGATGTCGTTTATTTGCTCGCTGACTTGAGCATCACCGCGGGCAAGGACACGCAAGAGCTGCAGTATCTTGCACTGCAAGAAGGGATCAGTGATGCCTGTCACATCGTGCTCGGGAGCATAGCCGGAGGACGATAGCCCCTTCAGTATCTTGACCAAGCTAGGAACAACCGGCCTGAAGAGGTCCCGTACGCCATTCTCGTCATCTTCGTCTTCGTCTGCTTGGCAAAGGTTCTCTACCAGAGTGACACCACACAGCAAGACTCCGTGGTTACGGTCTTGTAGCAGCAATTTGGCCTTTTCCAAGAAATGTTCCTGCAGATCGGGCACTTTTCGACATATCCTCATGGCGCAGATTGCGGCTTTACGGCGTATGTATGGGTTCGCGCTCGATATTATCGTTTCAACCTCCGGGAATAGATCTCGAGCCATTTCGACCGAAGCGATGTTTCCGAGGGTACACAGGGCGAGACCGACAATGTACTGATTGGCATGATTCAGGTCGCTGCAATTTGATCAGCACGCGCGATAAAGCTGTCAGCTCGACGAAGTGCCTACTTCTTCAGTGAGTTTGTCACTAGTGTCAAGACCTCCTGGTTCTCATCCAGGAGCAACATAGTGCCCAGGTAGCCCAGCCGCTTGTCTGCAAAACGGGGAGAGGCCAACAGCTTCAGACATTCAATCTGCCCAAAGTGTGTCCTCTCACCCAATGTGAAGAGATACAGGAGCTTTGCGACATTGTTTCGCCTCACATTGGAATCGTGGCTCTCCTCCCTAAAGCTGGCGCGAATTGCCGCACTCTCCTTCTGGACGACGGCACGCTCATCGGCAATCGTCTTTGCAGCGCGCACATTGCGAATAAACTGCTTCACTGTAATTCTTAGCACATGTTCATAGCTGCGGGTGCTGTGATGCTTGGCATACAGGAAGCCATTGCGGTGGCCTCTTGGACCCCACCCGAGCAGCGTTCAAGGGCTCGATTAAGACGCGGCTGTGAAGAAGGGAGGGATGCTGTTCGGTGGGTAGGATCAATCGGGCACGGGCAACTCCACGTATTACTTTTGGGGAGGGCTTGGTTGTCGACAGCGTTTGGGGACGGCTTCCACCTGGCCGGGCCGTATTTGTTCCAGATGTCGGACGCACCTCCCACCGACAACGCTGACAGCGCCTACGCTATCGCTGGCATGACAAACCTCTTGAACACGCTGCATTCTGTTGCCATCACTTCGTCGAATATTCTACCTCGTGATTGCTTCAGTTCAGATCTTCTCGTCTCGCTCTCAGTAAACCCAGAGTGTTTATTTTCATTGCTGTATCCAGCTGGCCGTGCCAGATGCTTGCCGCGCGAGTCAGACGCTCGCGACAGCTTGACCCAGCTACGCAGACGCCTACACGCAGCCATCGAGTCCCGCCTTGGTCAATCTATAACACATGCCGAATCAAACTATGCCGCTACCCGTGAGAAAGGCGACTGGGCGTAGTCTTATAACACATCTTGGCAAAAGTCCTTGATTCTTGCACTGCCTGCGGTGGCAAGCGCGTCTGACCTGTGATGTCAGTTGCGACAGCTAACGAATGCTAGAGCACCGTCGCCCACGACAGACTACGTATGCACAAGAGGCCCCCAGCCAAAGAATCCCACGTGGTGATCGGGTCTTTTCATTACTCGATCCCTGTTTTGTAATGCTACACGGGTATTCGGAAATCTTAGGTTGCCATCTATTGCTATAAGGACCGAGGACCAGTGACCGTGTGGGTTTGTTGATCATACTCTGGCCTGTCCACGTTTCGATCCCCCTTTGCACCATCGCAGCATCAACATGCGCATACACTTTTCCTCTTAATGGCTGAACTCACCATGGCTGAATCTACCTCTGTTGACACAAAAGCCCATAATGGGGACACGGAATATCATTCGCCGCGACCGCGCAAACCCACAAGAAACGACCTCCTGAAGCCTCAACTGAGCGATGAGGGGTACAATAAGCTAGGCGTTTTGAAGGAAACCACGTCTGCTGTCTCTAGGTATTACGAACATGCTTCTTTGCGCACCAGAAAACTAACCCTCAGCAGTGGCAGATCGACCCCTATACCCGCCGATGCCCCGCCCTCCGTCCAGGCTTCGTCGTCTGCGCGTCGGCAGATACGCGCCCAGCACAAGCAGCGCATATTCCCCACTGTATACTACCAGAATCGCGTCTCGCACTTTGATCCGAACAGCGACCATCATGACTTCCGTGGCTTCTTCGTCCTGTTCTGGATTGGACTTGCCATTATGGTTCTGACCTCGATGCTCCGAAACCTCACAGAGACCGGATACCCTTTCCAGATCAGACAATGGGCGTTGTTTAAGGAAAAGGTGGTCGAGCTGGGCCTGGTCGACGGTGCCATGGTGTGCAGTACATTTTTGTCATTGCCCCTCCAAAAGCTATTAGTCAAGGACAAAGTGCTTCGCTGGAACACGTACGGCATGGCCATACAAAGCGTATTTCAAGTCATCTGGCTTGTCTTTTGGACCTCGTATGCTATCCCTCCATTGGTAGTATGGCCCAAGCTAACGGTTGTCAAGATATCCCTTCATCCGTGACTGGAGCTGGACAGCTCAGGTGTTTTTTACTCTACATCTGCTTGTAATCTTCATGAAGATGCACTCATACGCGTACGGTTACCACAGATGTGCCAGTATTTGCCGCAAACTGACCTTTTCCAGATTCTACAATGGTCATCTTAGCGAAACCCTGCGACGTTTGAACGATCTCGACACACCTGACCAAGCTAGCAAAGTAGCAGCAGTCCGATACCCCAGCCCTCGCACTCATCTGCACGAGATTCCCCAGTCACCATCCAAAGATGAGTCGGAACCTAGCAATACGAACGCGGAATACTTGGGTCATTTACGAGAGGAACTTGCGCTGGAGCTTGCATCGCCTCTCGGCAATGTCTCATATCCCAATAACCTTACCCTTTACAATTTCGTCGATTATATCTTCTGTCCAACGCTCTGCTACGAGCTTGAGTATCCTCGGACCACTCATATCCGCTGGCTCGAGCTGTTCTACAAGACACTGGCGGTGTTTGGATGCATCTTTCTCATGATCATCACTGCTGAAGACTTCATCCTTCCAGTGTTGGATGCATCCGCCTTGCGCCTTCACAACTCAAACAGCGCATCAGACTTTGCATTGATTCTGGGTGAGACGATCGGTCGTCTCCTATTCCCCTTCATGATTACCTTTCTCCTGGTATTCCTAGTCATCTTTGAATACGTTCTAGGCGCATTCGCGGAAATCACACGTAAGTCTTCGCAGCACCGGAAAATATGCCCACGCTCACATGTTGCAGGTTTTGCTGATCGCCAATTCTACGCCGACTGGTGGAACAGCTGTGACTGGCTTGAGTTCAGGTAAGGTTGTCAATGCTTCTTCCTCTGGCCTGGGATCTAACATACATCATTAGTGCCGAATGGAACATTCCTGTACACCAGTTTCTTCGTCGACACGTGTATAGTGCATCTAAAAACCACATGTCGCGACCATTGGCCATAGTAATCACCTTTCTCATCTCTGCACTGGCGCACGAGCTGGTCATGGGCTGCATCACCAGAAAGTTCAGGGGCTATGGCTTTGTGGCCATGATGCTTCAGATGCCCATTGTCATGTTGCAGCGGAGCAAGTGGATCAAGGGTCGTACACTGCTGAACAATGTTCTGTTCTGGTGCAGCATGATCCTTGGGCTAAGCATGGTAAGCTGACACGCTTCGGCCAGATACTGCCAGGTTGCTAACTGTGAACAGATGTGTGCATTGTATGTGCTTGTTTAATTCCCATTATCAGAAGCGTGGACTTTACTCGGTGTGTATATAGTGGGATCGGCTGCTGTGATAGCAGCGATGGGATAGACTTGCGGATACCCTTTTCAACTGTCGTCTTCGTATCTTTTTGCTTTGAATCTACAATCAGCCTTGCGCCCAATGTGCTTTGAATAGACAATAGACCGGATGTATCCGTGGCGCAGTTGCAAAACGGACGAAGCCGGCAACCTCGCAAGCTTCTCCTAAGACTCTCTGGTGTGACGTAGCGACTTCGGTCCAAATCTAACGCGGGCGCTTGGCAGGGAACTTCGGTGGAGCTGCGGGCGACCCCGCGGCCTCGCGCGCGGCGACGCAGCGAATAGCAGGGATGACGTCGAATCAACAACACGTGCAATCTGAGCGCGCCATGCCTCTGTCGTGCGCGCTGGACGCCTTGGAATCCGACCAAGTGTGCTACTAATCTATAACTATCTGCTCTAGATGTCCATTGAGACCCAGCCGGAGCAAGTTCGACATTTGTCTCTGCGTCGTAGTGATTTCATCGATTGTCACCGGACCCGGCTAGTTTGCTCTGCGGCTACATCGGAACACTACAATCCACATATTACACCTTATCCAGGGCGTGATCGCATAAGACCTAGGTTCTTCTCCTTCCGTATTTTTTGCTCCATTTCTGTGCTTCCCTCAGTCGCTTTCAAATTCTGGTTGCACTCGTAATGGCGGAATTACACGAGGCGCTTGCGTGCCTCCGGCCTAGAGACTTCAGCGATGTCCCGACCAACAATCTTGCAGAGTTTCTACCTGATATACTAGCCAAAGCAGAGCTGATAATGAACTCTGTGCCTCCTCCTCCCAATGGAACGCCCTACGAGTCGGCGCAGCGGACGCGAACCGAGCAACAACCTGCGACGAGCTCCAAAGACCTCACAATCTCCCAGGTGCGACGGCCGCCACCAGCTTCGGAGCACGAGGCGCTTCAAAAGTCATGGGGGAAACCTCTCAAACTTAGCAATGGCGACGCCGCTACGGGAATGAGCGTGTTCAAGATGGCTGGCAAAGATAGACATGGAGCGTGGTTCTCGCGCATCAGCGTACACGAGGGCCTGGGCTTTGAGAAATGGAAGCGCGCCATGCAGAGAGAATTCCCCGAAAGTTTGGAAGTTCAGGGTGGTCCAGGCGAAGGCAATGTGAGAGGTATCGGAGGAGATCAGAGACTCGAGGATATTACAGTAGATGGTATAGGACAGCTGCAAGGTGTGTACTGTAGCAGACATTCCTAGACAGACAGAAAACTGACAGTGTGATAGTATATCAGCTTTCCGCCCAATTCCCAGGTCCAACCTCACCACGAGAATTTATCACACTCCTCATTTCCTCGGATACCTGCCTATCTGACGCCTCAAAAATCGGAAGCTCAATACCCCGACACTATATGGTTGTTTCTATACCCGTCTCTCACCCGGATGCGCCCCCACGAAGTAATATGGTGCGCGGTTTCTACGAGTCGGTCGAGATGATCAGGGAGATACCATTACCGGACGGTGACGCTGAGACCAACCCAGTCGAATGGATAATGATCACTCGCAGTGATCCTGGGGGCGGCATACCTCGCTTCATGGTGGAGAGAAGCGTTCCCAGCAGCATTTGTCAGGATGCAGTCAAGTTTCTCGACTGGGCGTGTGCGAAGAGTGAAGAGTCACTAGAAGCAGGCGCACAAGATTTGCATGAAGCCAGGCGCAGCATGTCCGTTGCAGCAACGAATGGCATCTCTGCTGGTGTAGGAACCAGTATAGCAGATAAACCCTCACACCAGAACGGTCATTCGGAGTTACAGCGCACTGATTCCACGAGCTCGTCAAGTACCTCCTCAGCAGACTCGTTTGCCTCTGCCGAGCAGTTCACTACTGCACGTGAGGGTCTGCCGATCGATACATCGATTCCAACGCCATCAACAGCATCTCAACAATCCTTGCCGATAGCGGATGAGCATCCTCAAAACAAAGAGCTTCAGAAGATTGAGGACAAAAAGGATCAACTCAAAGCGAAGCTGGGCCATGCCCAAGAAAAGCTGGACAATGATCTGCAGACGGAGAGCTCGAAGACGGAGAGAGATATACAAAAAGCAAATGAAAAGCATGAGAGGGAGAGGAAAAAACAGGAAACCAAGTATCAGAAAGAGATACGAAAACTCGAAGAGCGTCGAGAGAAGGAAACACGCAAATTGCTTGCGCGCCAACAGAAAGAAGCGGCTAAGAACCAACTCACAAAGACTCAACGAGAGCGTGATGAGTATAAAGAGCGAGTGGAAATCCTAGAGCAAGAGAACAAACTGCTTAAGCTGCAGATTGGAGAGCTACAACACGAAAACACCGCTATCGTTTCTCGACTAGGCAAAACTGAGGAGGGCATCAAGATCTTGAGATCAATCAAGGAGCAGGAAGGGGATCTTAGAGGGAGGTCAAACTCCGGGAGTTCCCAGAAGAGCGGGAGGAGCGAGAAAAGCGGAAGAAGAAGTAAGAACTCGAGTGACTCGACAAGCACGTTAGCGAGGGCGGGAACCACACATTTCTGATTGTGTGGGGTGTCTCCTTCTTTCTTCCTTAGCGTAGGCGTTCCTGTGCGTTCTTTTGTTCCTAAGAGATATCTTTTTTTTGACATGCGACATTCTCGTTTTCCATGATGAGTTTCTTATGCTGCATTGAGATGGTGTGCAACACCATCAGGTAGAGACAACACTTCTAGACACAATTAACGTGGAGTGTGATGGATTCAATGGATTGTCGTGGTCACTTGAAATTGAAGGCTCTCTTACCTTGCGTGACATGGGCTTGCCCTGGTAAGTCCTGCCCCACCATGTCAAGCACCTTCGGTCTCCGACATCCACACCTTTTTTAATCAAGGCGCACCACCCACCGGTGAAGAAGAACTATCCCTCCCACTACACTGCATTTACAAAAAGGCGGGGACCTTCTCGAATACTTCCATACTTATTTTTGCCCTCAGCCCTGCATCACGAGGCTTAAGAAGCGAGCACCATCGGCTTTGAATGCCGAACGCGTGTGTGCCTGATCCCACCATCCCTTTGCTTTTTGGCTTTCTATAACGGGGAAGGGGGTCCACACCGCAACTGTTGTTGAAAGGTGTTGAGAATCCAGAAAGAGAATTCTCCCCAATTGCTTTTGTGTTAAGGAGACGCATTTAGAGCCCTACACAGGATTTAAAGGAGCCGGAAGATTAACGAGCTGGACAACTTAAGAACCACCCAGACAAGTCTACGAAGGCAACATCGTTACGCATTTCTCCTGCTATATCAATTGTCTGGCGATATTCCGACTGCCTCTACTACAAGTTCAGATACTGGCATCTCGGTCGCATCTAGGACAGAGCTTCTTCACATCTAAGACAGTCTGGTTGAACTTAGGCTGCAGGAGAAGGAAGATTGGCTCCAAGGTAAGAGTTTGTTCAGCAAAGAACCAGAGGTGCGTTTACACCGCAAGCACAGCATCTTCAAGTATTAACAAAAAGAGAAGATGATTAAGCCTACCGTCCTCGCCTTCCATGGCTCAGGCAGCAATGCCATGATACATTCTGTGCAAATGGCGAGACTGAACAAAGCTATTGGATCGGATTTTGAGATTGAGAGTCTTGAAGGTATGTTACTTATTCTCTGGAAAATTCTTGCTTTTCAGGAGACTTTACAAACACACATATAACAATTTCTGTCCAACCTATATATAAGAAGCTAAGAACCTCTCCAGCACCCTTCTCTTCCCAACCAGGCCCCGGCGTTCTCCCCTTTTTTGATGGCTGCGGCCCCTTCAAGCGCTGGGTTAACTTTCCAATCCCTCCCTCAGAAACGAGGGCGGGGACATCCACCAATGTCCTGCCGGCGGAAGTCGAAGACCTCGTCCGCAGCACTGTCCGCCGCATTCAATCCACTGGCGGTCAAGTGGTCGGCCTAATCGGCTTCTCACAGGGCACTCGCATCGTCAGCGGCCTACTCAGATGTGCAGAAATCGTCAAAGAGCTCAAATCTAAAGGCGAACCAGTGGACGAGCTGGACTGGTGCGACTGGAACTTTGGTCTCGTTATCTGTGGAAGTTTCCCCCCACCACTCTTAGCTCAATCGATAACTTCTGCACTCAAGGCCTCCAAGCTGCCAGAGGCAGATCAGCAGAAAGCAGTGGAGAAGAAAATTTCGATCCCGACTTTCCATGTAATTGGAAACCAGGATGAATTCAGGTGGTCGGCGGATATGCTGCTTGAGCAGTGCTATGAGGTGGATGAGGGGAAGAGCACGGTGAGACAGCTGGATATAGGACATCATTACCCGGTGCAGCAGCAAGATACGGATGAAATGGCTGCGTGGATGAAAAAGATGTCGGGCTGAGAAAGGGCGGGTGTGGTGACATGGCCATGATGTCGTTTCACGTAGTACGTTCATGAATAGAATAGATTGACTTACTTTTGTTGGTTAAATTCTACTATCCCAAACAGGAACTTTTGGTCTCAACCCCTGATAATCTCGTTGATGTGTACGTTTGGTTATTTTTGAGTAGTTTTCATGTGTAAAAAAGCGTTTCGCTCGGTTTTTTCATGGCGATGATATTGGAAGGTATGGGGCGGACTCGTACGAGAAAGCAAAAAGACATAGTCCACAAGCAGAAAAGGCCAGACTACTGTGGCTGTCGAAGCTATGGTAGGTAAGGTATCTGCTACGGGCCGGTTGTATGTTTTCATGGCAGCTACATCTTACAAACGTAGACTCAAGTTATGTATTTGATTATATAAGAAGTATCTTAGTAAAAGCATTTTCGTGCTAGCAGCACACAATCATGCTCGTTTCCGGTGCGAAAGGAACTCTGTGCCGCTCGTTGAAGGAATCCCTACAGCCTATACAAAGCAGCTTAACGAAAATAGCATAAGTACGAAAACGGAGTCATGAACCTGGGTTATCTTCTTCCAAATAGGCTGCCTACATAATGGGATTCACCATGCAGCCCAGAAAGTAAAACGCAATACTTAACCCTGGAACTTCACTCTAGGTTTGGATTCTGCGGCGTTTGTTGAGATCGCAAAACTGGAGGTTTGCCTAGATCTCATGCTGAAGAGGTGTTGTTCGCAGAAGTACTCAAAGCAAAACACCTTGACCGCCTGCGTTCAGTGTTCGCCCAAAGTAGTTCCTCCTCCCCGCATCATGCAGTCATCTATCCAGAACCGCCAACAAACCTCAAGGCCAGACCTATGTATGACAAAGCGTTCCTGCCCAAATCCATATGTGCCACCGCTCTGCCAAGAACACTTGCAAGCCCACGTACAAGGTATCAGTTCCGGTTTGTACGAAGTAGTACACTTTCCGGTAACTCTGCTCCTCGGAGTTAGTAAGCTCCAGTTCAAACCTTGCACTTACATGCTCCTTCCGCCGTCCCTCTTTCAACCGAAACAACCCAGAACGAGAAGCGTTTTGTTTAAGAAATTCGTTTCGAAGTTTTCGCGCACTAGGTTTCCCTTTTACCCCATCTAGTAATTAGTTTGGCCACAGAAACCGCCGATAGGACCGAGACTTCCGTACTGCTAAGAGGGATGCTAAATACGGGGTTACCCACAGGGCTCGATAAGTGTGTACCCGTCGCTAGCGAGCCCCTCCCTGTACCTATCGCAACAAGCATGCATGGTCAAACGGCCGGGTGGGGGGAATGGAGAGGGGGTGGTTCCGAAGCAGCGGTCTGAGAAAGCACGGCTATGCATACATGCATGCCGAACGACATCATGGCTGCGGTATTTGGGGGTCATTGGCCGATTAGATTTCAGACTAAGCTTGTGAGAGAAGAATGAAGTAGGCATTCGGATCGTTGCTAGGGACCAGGGTAGTGCAAACAGTCGTCAAGTTTTGGGAATTTGCCATCTTATGCGGTGATGCGTGATGTTGACAGCGCTATGTTAGGTGTATCATGACTCTTTGTATCGGGCCTGTTTTCTTGCTCTTGCTGCTACTACTGGAGGCTGTGTAGGTGTCAAGTGTACATAGTCCCAAGGTTTCCGTGCTTCGCGTAGTAGTCGTCGGAAGCTGCACCAGCTTACATAGATGAAGTCTAGACGGTGGGGGTCATGTGGGGCACGACGCATCAATCCACAGTCTTGGCGACGTGAGGTAAGCTGTGCTCACGAGTCAAACCTAGTTTGATAAGGGAAGACCAATGAGGAGTATAATTAGTCGAACAAGTGATTTATAATTGTACTGGGATCTGGACGTATACATTGGTACAGGGACGTTGGATAACCGGAACAACGATCCAGGAAGAGACAAAGAAACCGCCAAGATGCAAGGAAGAGCCAAACTATGCCCGTAATAGATCTTCATCAACCTCCCAGTTATCCCAAGTAGGCTTGTCGAAGCCATTGGGTCGTGAGCTGCGGAGAAAACCGTTCCAGTAGCCATCAATGCTGACTACGGGCCGGATGGTCCTGACGTTAGCATTGAAACCTTTGCTATAGCACTCCTGCATGTGACGGTCCTCGAAGAGCTCTGGGTGTGTTCTTCTCATGGTCTTCAGAGCCCGCTTGCCAACCTCATCCACTGAATCGTGATGCCGTAGCTCGAAGAACTCCTTGTCATGCTGCTTCTTCAGCTCCTCCATGGTTTGGTCGTCATAGAGACCAAGTTGAAGCAGATATATGTCGTATTGACACAGCGAAGTGCGACCGATGTAGCTTCCACCAAACTTTGCTCGCCTGTAGAGGCCGACGAGCGCAGCGATAGTGCCCATACAGCCTGTGCCATAATCGCTCATAGGAAACGGCGGTACGACTGGTTCGTTCAGTCCCATGGCTTGACCTTGTGCCCAGGCTACACCAGTGACACAGTCTGCGATCTGTTGCCAGCCGGGACGCGAAGCCCATGGTCCAGTGTGGCCGAAACAATTCTCAGAGACGTAGACCAAGCCTTTACCACGCTTCTTTGCCAAATCGACAAGCTGTTGTGGTCCATATCCAAGACGAGTCAGGCTGCCTGGCCGATAGCCGTCGAGGACGACATCTGCAGATTGCAACAGCTCTTCGAAAGTCTGCCGATCTTGAGGGTCTTTCAGGTTCAAGTCGGTTGTGTGTTTTCCAATGTTGGCATCCACTTGAAAGAAAGGTACATCGGACAGGTTCGGCGATGTGACCTTTATGACTTCAGCGCCATACTCAGCAAGGCCACGGCCCATGGCCGGACCGGCAATGATGCGGCAAAGCTCTAGGACACGGATGCCTGCGAGGATTTGCGGCTTTGGTGCATGTGTTGCTTGAAAAGGTAGGCGAGTCGCTGGGGTGGCCGATTCTAGGGTTTCGATCTTCCAGGGCGGCTCCTGAATCAGTGCTTGGCCGTGTTCTGTAGCCCGGAAATCATCCCATTTTAGGCAGGTGACACCCGCCTGTCTGATTTGCTGGTTCTTTTCTTCTAGTTCCTCCACAGTGAATCGTTTGACATGGTCCTCAATGACTTTGATGCATTCGTGGTAGTCTGTCAGGTCAGGACGGAAGCCTTCTAGCCCGACCATGTTCAGTGCCTTGGTTGCCTCGAGGGATCCATGAAGATGGAAATACTCTCCGGGTCTCTTGGTTTCATAGAGATTTGCAGACAACCTACGGTAGAGAATAGACTGGGCTTGCAGAAGGTCGCTGTCTGTGTTCGTCAGTGGCACTGATCAACTTTTTGGAGTTGACAAGCCTCACCCTTGAGCAACTTCTTGACTTTTGGATTTGCTTTGTCGAGGCCCCCTACGGTTGTGAGATAGGTCGAGAACAGAAATGCAGTTGCTCTTTCGAGATCGACTGCGATGTGCCGATCTTTTCTATCGTTGTGAAGATCAGCTAAGGCAGACGCCACACCCGCTTCAACGGCTTTGAGGGCCGAGATTGCCTCTGTCTGCTTCAGTGGGCTGGGGAAGTACGGAGAGCCAGTGTTGGCAGTTGTAAACTTGACATTGGCGATGTGTGGTAGTGACTCGTCAGGGAGGTTGTCTTTGGCCTTTGAGAGGAGTTGTTCCAAGGCTGTCCTGGTGCCCGACAGCAAGGCATTGGTCTGGGTGGCTTCGGTATTCTGATTCTGTACTGCACCTAGGTAGGGAGCCATGATGATATTCCAAAGGAGTAGTCTGGCAAGACGAGGGCCGGCAACGGGCCCTTAAGAGTGTGCCGTGGGAGAGCCATTGCAAGACGGACCGAGACGCCATGGACGGCGACGGCAGAGGCGTAGAAAGGCTGTTTAGCTGCATGCCTCTCGAGCTCATCGTCAGCAGCCGTGGCGATGAGCATGGGCTACCAACCACGGCATTGCATGTCAACGGGATGATGCCGAAGATGGACTGGGCCAGGACCAGGACCAAGAAACATGGATGGGCAGCGATCGGCGGACGTCGTACGCTACCCGAGATGCGGAAAGGTGTTGGCCCAAGCTTTACTTGATGCTTGGTGACGCCCCCAAGGGGATTGCATCCACAACCTTTCAGCGCAGGACCAGACCATCGCTGCCGTCCAGTCATCGCCGGCTCGCGCGCCAGACGCCCTCCTCGGAACAGTGGAACCCCTTTTCGCGTAGCATCCGGCGGCGGGGATGCGACTTGCGGGGTGTCTTGCCTGGTCGTCGCCATCCTCACCTCGAGTGCGTCTTCCGATCACCTCATCGTTCCAGTTCCGTCGCGTCGGCAATGTCCCCAACGGCACAGCGCACTGAAGCCTGCACGTGACGACATCCACCGCTGCCGAGGCGTGAGGACTGTACATGATGACGCGACCAAAGGTCCCACCAGGTCCGTCTTCGCTTTGTGTCGGCGTCGCTTTTCTTTGTACTAACTCGCTGTTTTGTAGATCAGCGGCAGCGTACGGCGCAAGCATGTGAGAGCTGCAAGAGGCGCAAGCAAAAGGCAAGTCGTGCACTTTCGTCTCAACTCATCCACAACTATGTCGAATATGCGCCCGAGTTGCTGTATTCCACTCGGCACAGAACCTAGTCTGAGCCGTGTCACTGAGCGGCACAATCCCGGGAGACGTTTTTTTCTCATCCCCCTATGTGTATGCTCAACCGACCGGGATCGGATATCTGTACAAACAAACTCGGGTTCTTATTAGCCTATGTCATCCTCCGGACATCATGCATCAAGGAGTAACCCCTTTGGTACCCACGGCCACGACTATAGATATCTTAGTAGAATTTGTTTTGCCGCTCTATCAGCCCGACAAATCCTCCGATCGACAGACTCAAAGCTAACAATACCCACAAGTGTAACGGCCTCCAACCCTGCAACACATGCGACAAGGTAAGCATTCAATCTTAGTCGTGGGCAAATTTGCTGAAACCGGTCAGCGCAAATTCACATGCATATACACGGACCGCGACCCAAACTCTCCCAATGAGGATAGGCCTCCCACTAAGAAGCGCGCACTCGAAACCGTAGGTGACGCCCAAAGTCCGCTGTACGTACACCTAACATTCTGCTCTGTCCGGCCAAGAGAGTCATGGGTCCCTCAGCAGATACTGTGTGGTTCTACACCAAAATAGTATTGGCACATGACGGATCTACCCTTAGTGGGCCCCTTGGTTTACCTTGTGCTTCGTGACACTAACTCGGCTCCGTTCTCAGCACAAATGATAATTCAGCGTCAAACACGCCTACCAATGGGCAGGCCCAGTCCTCACCGTTATCTCTACACCGGCGAACCTCTGCCGCCCCTCATCAGCCATCCCTTGTGTCACGCACGCTAAGTTGGAAGCAAGATTCGCCCTATCCTTCTCCTGCTGCCAATCCTTCAGTCCCTCCAGTGCCTCCAGCGCCTTCAGTGCCAGCAAATCATGAACATGAAAGCAGCAAACCCCCTGTGTCAATAGACACCACCCCGCAGGATACTGGGGATGATGTTGCGGAATTTCCTAGCCAAAGTAGGATGCTACAGGACCCCACAGGACGCGTGTTATACATTGGCGACGCTGCTACTCTATCGTTCCTTCAACTCCTTCGGATGATGGTTGAGACTGTAGCCGGGCCTTCTCCGTTTACTACTGATCCTCGTCGCCATAAGATAGTGGAGGGCCAGTACTCACTACCGCTTGGGTATCAGCACACCCATCTCCTACCCGATGAACGGACGGCCCGTGTGTTGGTGGAAGCCTTCTTCATCAACACTCACGGATTGTTACAAGTCTTCAATCGTGATCGCTTCTTTGAGAGCTTAGCACAATGCTATTCGGATCCACTTTCAGTGAGTTCGTCCTGGCTGTGCCTGCTCTACCTAGTCTTCGCTATTGGGTTGACTATGGCAACTCCGTTATCTGGAAGTCCAGAAGCACTCATCATTGACAAACTTCGGAGTGAACATCTCGACAGAGCAGAAGCATTCTACTCGAATGCTAAGAACTTGAACGATCCCATGACTGGGTTAGAGGACCAAGACTTCTGGTCTGTTCAGGCTTTGCTGCTCATGTCTGTTTACATGCTGGCCAAGTCGAAGCGAAACACTGCCTTCGCTTTGCTTGGTATGGCGGTACGGTCCGCACTTGCCCTGGGTCTGCACAGAGAAGAAACCATGGTGATTTTCAGCCCGGAAGAGCAGATGCAACGCAAGGATCTGTGGCGATCCATTTTTGTTATTGACCGCCTCCTATCGTGTTCCTTAGGTCGCCCAACTGCTATATCCGAAGACGACTGCTCGGGCGACACTCTCCACCCTCCTGATGGTGACTACAACCATTCATGGGGCTTCACCCCTAAGACAGTGTATGACTATAACGAAACCGGACCTCCCGCCCTGGAAGCTGCCGTTCGAAGTTGCAAGGTAATTGGTATCATCCTGCGGAAAGTCTATCAAAGACGTAAGATCAGCACTCGGCTTGCGCAAGAGATTTCAGATATTTGCAAAAAATGGCCACGTGCATTGACACCCATACTGCAGTGGCGTCAGGCTGCAACAGCATCCCCCAGCCAAGGGGTGGCTATCCTGCACGTCAATCTGTTTTACTGCCACTCCATTATACTGCTGACTCGGCCATTCCTGTTGTACATCCTCAACAAGGAAACGCAACGTCAGGTCGAGCAACCAGGAAACAGAGGACCTCGACCTTTTATCCGTATGGAACGGTTTAGCGAGGCCTGTGTGATTGCCTCAGTACACACCATCCTACTCATACAGAACGCCTTTGAGGCGGGCTACTTGTCCCGTCGCAACCCAGCTGTGATCTATTTTCTCTTCGCAGCTACTCTTGTTATTCTTGCTAGCGACTTCGCCGGTCTCTATCAAATTGATGTAACAGACAACTGCGTCGCGAACGCCATCAATGTCATGAGCTACTGTGCTGAGAGCGACCAACAGGCAAGCCGGCTTGTTTATATTCTCAGTTCCTTCCGAGATGTAGTTTCTCAACAGCGTATGCGACGTAAAGACAGCCTGACGGGTAACTCGACACTGCCGAGCATAGCGTCACAATTATACGGTGTACAGGTCCCACAGCAGCAACCACAGCGTTCTGGCCCGAATGTCACTAGCCTGGTGCAGCCCACGAATACCATGGATGGCACCCCGCGACTCCACCAAGTCCCTGTGCACATCTATCCGGGTCTACATACGGCACCGCTTAACGGTCCGTCACTAGCAAATCCAATCCCTGGGCAGACACAACCCCAACCCCAGCCTATACCCAATCAAGGCGGTGTCCCAGTCTCAGCATCGTCAGGCCAGCCCCAGGCAAACACAATCAACGGCCCAGATCAAAACTTCTCAGTACATCTCTCGCCCATTCAAGAGCCTCCACCACTCAACATGGATGCGCCTTCTCCACGCCCTTCGAGGGCCCCCTCACTATCGGCGATGCTCGATCTCTCTGCGTTGGAATCCACGCGTGTGCCAAGCCTGCATAGCGAGGAGAGCGGGCTGGACGAGCAGATTGATTTCGATACGCTGTGGGCCTGGCCGAGCAACACGCCTGCGCCAGGAAGTCCAAAAGGGGCTGACGGGGCCAGTGGTAAAGCTGGTGCTGGTGTAAATGACAAAGTTCAGGGAATCAGTGATAGTGCTGTACCGTTGTTTGGGATTAACCGAGAGGGAAAGACGTAGCGGGATTTGTAAGTTGGATGGTGCTGGCACTTTGGCTCGGGGAATTGAGGGGTCATTTTCAACATGTGTACCGTCTCGGCAAGCAGCGAAGCTTGTACGGACTGGTCGGGTTTATAACGTATGCTTTTTTTCATCTACTTCTTTTCTTGGAATCATTTTCTTCCGGGGTCAGGTTTGTTGTTCTTTCATGTAGCAATGATGAGTTTTCCATTCTCATTCCTGGATGCTCAAGTGCGTTTTTTCTTCTTCTTTGAAACAATCAATGAGAACTGTGGATCGAGACATGCCGTAGGATTATGGTTTTTTCACATTTGCGACGAACTAACTGGGGTATACTAAAGAATCAAACTGCTCCCGAACTCCTCAAATGCATGTTTGTTGTGGTAGGAGTACTTTACTCTCGCCACTCCTTGGCGCATTGGGTGCACTATGAGATATTAGTAGGGGCTCTGCATATAGCCATAATGTAGGCACAACCAACCTTGTAGAAAGCAGTCATAGGCTCGTCAGCACTGCGAATCTGCAGCTGGTACCAGTATGCCTCGTGATTCCTGCACTTCTCATTTGGACATTGTACTGTGTTTCCGTTGTCAGCGACTCATATCCTTTGCAACTGGGACAAGAGAGTCCTTGGACGGCTTTACCTTCGGTCTTGTCGACATTGTCCCAAGCGCCTTTTCCTCCCAAGATATCTTCGACTTCCTTCTTCTTCATGTATTTGCGCTCGTAGTAGCGCTTTTGGATGACAAAGTGATACGGACAGGTCAGACATTCGAAGCGGTTCTGGCCAACAAATTCTTCGGTCGTAGGGTCGCCGGGCGGAACGGGAGAGACGCGCAGCATGTTGCTGCATGTTGGGCAGACTGGAGCGGTTGCTTGTTAGCTGTGACTGGTAACGGACAAAAGAGCGCTGTATCCAGAGCTTGAAACCAGCAGCGACGCGGTTGACAAGACGGGAATATGCTACACTTACAAAGCAACATGACGGGCCGTGTGGTTGTGACTTTGCGAGCAAAACGCGATCTCGAAGTCGATGGTCAAAAGATTATGGCGGGACCCTGGGCGCTAAGGCTGGGATAGGAAAAGTGCGGGGCGGCGAGGACGCAGCCACGCCATGGGCCTCTGGGCGACGGGCACTTGGGTGGCCATTACTGGGCCGTCTCAGGTAGCGAAGCTTATGCATCTGGTTCCGGGGGTTGGGCGTGAGAGAGTGCATGAGTGCTGCGTAGGTAGCTACTAACTGTGCAAGCAACTACAACACGGTTTCGACGCCTCTATCGCAGCTTTTCGGCCCACACGCGAACAACAGCATCCCACTCTTCACCGCCCTTGGCCCTGTCACCTTGTTTCCGTTAGCACTTCCGAAGTACCCCGCCAAACAAGTCAACGAAACATTCACGCGTGCCTGTTGCTGTGCCCGACTGTCAGCCACACGCCCTTGTCCAGTCACTACGAGCACCCACGGCATTTTCTCAACATGGCCGACCAAGACGTATGTACATGGCCCAGGCATTTCCAACGGTCAGTGCTAACAGCCAACTGCAGGGAGCCTCTCCTCGTGAACTCGTTCTGGAAGCCTGCCGACGCAACAACACCGAACTGCTCGAGGAAACGTTGGCCGAACTGAATTCTGCCGCCACCAAGGCGGGCAAGAAGCCGGCCGACTATGTCGCGGATATACTGAACAACGCGCGCGATGGCCTGGGCAACGGCTGTCTTCACATTGCCGCCACCTACGGAAGTTGTGAGTGGCCCCAGTCACAGGCAGCGCCTACATGCTAACGCACTCCCCAGTCGAAGTCATCGATATGCTGCTCGACCAAGAAGGCCTCGAGATTGACGAGATCGACCGCATGGAACAGGACACGCCCCTCCACAAAGCCGTACGCTACGTCAACTCACTCGAAAAAGACGTCTGGCCCCATGGTCAGTCCATTGTCGCCATGCTTCTAGACGCAGGATGCGATCCCAGAATACGGAACAAGGCGAAGCTCAAGCCGGTAGAGCTGGTCGACCCGCGCAACACCGAGTTGAGGAGCATGCTGCAGAAGGGAGAGTTTGCCATGCAGGCTGGTGGAGATATCGTCGAGGATGATGATGACGGCCCTGCAGGCAGTGCCAGTGACAGCGATTGAAGATAAGAAACATCACGAAAGAGAACAGGTTGCGCACGAAATCATCACTTGACCTCCACTTTAGCCATGGTAGCAGGGCTATCTTCATTAGAGTTACGGTGTGCGTGCATGTGTGTATGTGTATATACCTCTCGTCACCCGCTCCCGGCGTTTGCTATGAATCTGAGCATGTCTGTAGAACCAGCTTTGAGCCGTTTCAAACAAGTAGCACGTAGCCGGTTGATGGGCTCCGCGTCGCTATGACTAGTCTCCTTGCATCCGCTCGTCGTGTCGATGTTGGAATGGCTTTTGCCTCCTTCTCCTTTGCGCAGTGAAGTAGCTATTTTTTTGGTTTCATTCAGATCATATTCGAGTGCAACCTGCCTCAATCTTGTTGCTACACGTCTGTTAGCATCTGCGCTCGAGCACATCTTCTTCTGCTTTGCTCACCTCAGGCGGTGGCCCAACAGGCCTAACCATTCTCTCCAGCAGCTGCAGCCTTGTCTTCTCGCGCGGCTGTCCTAGTCCAATGCTCATGTACTGCAGAAGTGGCGGATGTCCGATGTAACTCGAGAGCGAGTCGCGCGCAATGTTGGATGTCCATTCGTGTTTGGTCGTGTCTGCGCTGCCGATACCGATGTAGCGGGCTTGGAGCGCTTCAAGTTGCTGTTGTGCGCGGAGTTTGTCGGCCATGGCTGGGGTAAAGAGAGAGATTCGGGATTGTATTTGGAGATTATTGGTTTGCAGGAGTTGAGAGCGTGGTGATCGCCGAAATGCGCGAAGAGGATGTCAGGGCTTAGTCATGACGCTCCAGCTCACTCGTCGCAACCGCTCTCATCACTATTCCTAACACTCCGCAACATCCAAGTAGTCGCATAAACAATCTTTTCGAAAATTGTGTGTCGCAAAAGCACCGCAAATCAACTCCCGGAATTCATCATGACCAACGAAGATACGATAATGAGCAACGCGCCGCTGACGCCACGCGACGAGCCCGAACTTACATCACCCATGGTCGACTTCTCTCCTTCGACCGTGCGTTACGACGAAGCCTTCGAAAATAGCCTGATGGAACTTATTCTCAACCCACCGTCGGCACCATCACCACGGAAGCCCTCTGAAGACATACCTACAATACCCGCTTCACAACTACCCATACCACTCTCTTCGCACTTGCGTACTCATAGCTCTGCCATACCGGGTCTATACCTCACTCATAAGAACGGATACCACACCGGCGGACCAGGGCCATCGCCACATACAGTTCAGGAGTTTGCAGATAGGTTTATCACGGAGCATAGTATCGAGGATGCGGGGCAGCTGGAAAGGGTAGTCGAGGACATGGTGAGGAGTAAGCTCGAAGAGGCCAGGGAGCGGATGGAGAGGAGGAAAGAGATTATGGAGAAGAACAAGCTGGTGGAGAAGGAACTGGAAGATCTGAGGTTGCAGCGGAGTGCCGAGTTGAGGGTTATGGAAAGGGTCAAGGGGAAGAGGCGATGAGTTGAGAGATTGAACTGGAAACAGAGGAACGGTGAAGGCCTTGAATCGGCTTGAGTCCTTGGTTCAGAGGATGAGATGGTTGAATGGCGAGAAATTATGATACCCGACATTGCGATGTCACGATGCAGGAGGACGTATTGTCGATTCTTGGCCATAGCAGGACCGTGATTCTGAATGCGTATGTGTCGGAGTTTTGTTCTCTCTATTGCAATACTGTATATATAGCCCAGCCACAACATTTGTGGTGAAGCTAACGAATTCATATTCATACAAAAGGCTGAGTGTCACCGCTACCTTCATCAGGATACTCCCTACTCATTCTGCGCCAGACACCCCAGCGATCTCGATCAGCACCCTCGGCTTCCCCTCAGCAAATCACAGAACACGATCTACCCATCCGTAACCACAAGCACCACGGCGGTCAAAGCAAGGACAATATCAAGCAAAAGCTATAGCCAATAGCATCATACCCCCGTCCCTTTTGTCCTCCAATCAACTCACCGATAAGTACGGGGCGAGCAACAACGCCACTCGGTTTAGACCCTGGATCTTCGCTGCGTTGCCCGCGTCAACTTCGACTGAGGCACGCGAAGCAGAAGGCGAAACACGGCCTTGTGCAACGATCTGCATAGCCCAATGAACCCGCCGTTGCTCCTTTCCTAGGCTCTTTTAGAGGATTCACGTGTGTGTCTGTGTGTTGGCTTGGGTGCGGGGTGGTGGGGGTAGGTAGCACGCGACGCGAGGTTTTGTTACTTTAACCAGAGAACAAAGAATTAAGTTTTTGAGCTCTTTCTCTCTATCACTCTACGATTGTTGTAGTACAGCACTGGCTCTTTATAGACTTGCTGCGGTACCGCTTGTGAGCTGGGATTGTGTGGCTACTGCAAATCATCACTGCGACTGCTGCTACTTTTCGTAGTCTATACGCTCTTTCTTCTTTCTTTTTTTCTTTCCTGATACTTCAATTCCTCATCTCTCGGATCACAACGATTTCTTCTGTGTTTTGTTTCTCACAGTACACTGAAGTATGACTGGGCCATTGGGCAACCTGGCCTGGAGCGGATTCAAGCTCACGTTTGGGTTGGCGAGTCTCGCGCACGTTTACACGATAGCGGCGGTCAAGAATGGCGCGCTCTGGGCAAGAGACAGTGCAGCGGAGAAGCGCGAATTAGCTGCTGCTCAAGAAAAGTTCTGGAGTCTAGATCGCGAGCCGCTGCCGGGTTTCAGGCATGCCTTCTTTGAGACGAGTGCTGGGCTGCGGATACACTATGTCGTGTATGAGGGAGAGGGGTCGATCAAAGCGAAGAATGTTGCGGTTTTTATACACGGTATGTGAACTGCAGAGAAACTATGATGGTTTTTTAAAAGAAAAAATGACAATCTAACAAATCCAACCAGGCTTCCCTGATTCCTACCCCATATGGCGGCATCTTCTCCAATCTCCCTCGCTCCAACAAGACACCATTCTCGTTGCCGTCGATCTTCCTGGCTACGGTGGCTCAGATAGTCTTCCATCCTACGGACCGACCGAAATGCTTGAGGCGATGAGCGAATTCATGATCCACATACGCTCACAGTACATACAAGAAGGCAAGAAGACAGTAGCTGTAGCCCACGACTGGGGCTCCATTGTCAGCGCTCGCCTGGCGTCAGAAGCGCATGTGCTTGCAGACCACTGGATTATAACTGGCGGCGTGGTACCAGGACAAATGGAATCCAACGCGCAGCACAGAATCCTCCTTGCAAAACAAATGCTACACACCTGGGTCTCATCCCCACTCAACACGCGTCTACTAAAGAACGGCCTCAACACCCTCAAGCCCATCACAGGCCAATTCAAACGCTCTTTCTACATTTTCATTTTCCATCTTCCATGGCCTTTCCGCAACACCTTCTCCACATTCGGCAACTACTGGTTCCTGCGTATCCTCCACAGCCTAGGCAAAAGCCAGCCAGACCAATCTCTCAAGAAAGGCGTGCCCATCGACCCCGTCGAAGCCGCAGAAGCAATGGCCTGTTCCACCGGCCCTGCAGCCGCACAGCTTCAGACGAAAACACCCAACGGCGACACCTACCCCAACTCGCTCCGCGACCGCCTCCCCGACCGCGGCATGGCGGAGAAAATCCGGATTTACCGCGAGAACCTCTTTTTCGGGGCGTGGGAAAAGTCACTAGAGACTACGGCTGCTTTGTATAACATTTCTTCTGGCGCGGCGGCTTCTTCGTCGACATATTCGTCTGGTTCCGCGGCCGGTCCGCTGGCGAATACTGCGCCAAAAGGAGCTCTCAAGGCGCCTGCTACGCTTGTCATGGGTCAGTATGAACCGGCGTTTGATCAGCGGCTGGCGCTGGAGAATGCGCGTGACTTTTTGGTCCAGGGGAGTCAGGTGGTTCTTGTCAAGGGTGCGGGACACTGGTGAGTTGTGATTGATACCCTATGTGCTGATATGCTTGAATCCTTCTCCAAGAAGATTGCATGTTGGATGATCCAAAACGGGGGCTAACGACTTTTTCTTCTTACAGGTTACAACTTGAACACACCGGACGGCGGATTCTGGAGAAGACGCTGCAGTGGGCACTGCGTAATAATGCGGCGAGCAATGTGATACCCTTTGATACCATGAGCGATGTGCGTGTCCTCGAGTCTCTATAGATGGAGCAGGGAGCGCGAAGGAGAGTTTCGAACCAGCAAACCATGATTGACGAATGCATGATGGATAAGAATACATGAATATATTTCGTGTCCTTATCTCGTTACTCAAACACGAGAAAAGGCATACTGTTTGAACAGCTTTTGACATCTCGACACAATTATAACTTTTCTTGCCTAGCTCGATCAACGAGCCTCACACGTATATGTGTGAAGAATTACATATCACTCCCTGTCTTGCAAACTCTAGTCCGAATCCGGTTCGTCACTGAGAGTAAGCTCCACCATCCCGCTGACTAAATCTCTCACTGGGCGAATAATCCAACGCGCAGGCGCCATGCTGACAAGACCTGCACTCATGACCAATGAAGCAATGTGCGGCTTGGGCATCTCTTCTATCGATATCTGGCTGTCCTTGGGCAAGCTCGAGGCCTTGCCATTTCGAGAGTAGAATATACGTGAAGAAAGCAGAGGGATATGAGTGTCGAGTCGAAAGAAGCGGGGACTGTTGCTCTCGGCTTTTGATGCAGCACTGCTTGACCGCTGCTTGCGTGTCTTTTGCGCAGCCTGCGCGGCTTCTCGTGGTTTCTTAGAGACGGAAAGGGACTTTCTTGCCTGCAGCTGCGTCTTCTTCTGCGCAGATGGGCGAGATGGTTGAGTGTTGTCTGCAACAAAGGGACTGACAGACGCAACATCGAGATCCATGACACACGGCTGCCAGCTCTCGTTGAACTCGACTGGCTCGAACGAGCCACCCTTGTTACGCATGAAACTCTGTTCGATGACACCATTTCCTCGTAGCAGCGCAGGCGGAGAAGCACCATGGAAATTATGTAAATGTTGGAGAAAAGCGTCTTCCGATGTGTAAAACTCTTGGTTGCATGATCTGTATCGATGTTGATGCTCAGCATGCTCCACAGGAAATGTGCGGTATCCCACGCCGCACAAATGACAGTGGTGTCCCTTTGCCGAAGGAAACTCGGTTCCCAGTGGAGGTCCCGCAATGTCAGCAGCAAGATCGTCGAAGCTTCGCAAAAATCGGCAGCTCCAGACGCGGCAATGAGAATGTTCAATCATCTCTTTGACGTCTGTGAACACCTTTTGGCAGTATCGACAACGGAAAGACTCGTACGGTGATGCCGAATAAAGGTTTTCTAAGTGGTTCTCTTTGCGCTCAGTCCACCAAACAGCACGGTCGACTTCACGCGCGATAAGATGCTCAGCAACGTGCTCACACCTTTCAGACCAGTCTTTTGACTTCTTTCCACAAAATCCACAGTGAAGCATAGGGTCGTCGATCTTCATGGGAGCACCGAAGCGACGCCACTTCATTGTGAGATCTTTGCAACCAAAGTTGTGCCCCTCGGCCGCCAGTAGTCGTGCCTGGCATCCGACCCGCACAGATGGATGTTTACTGTTTCCAAAGTGTACGTGATGCAGATGCTGGATGAAGTGGTCGCGCCGATAGAAAGTCCGCTGAGATTCAGGCTTGCTGCGGCATTGCTGGTACCTGTGTCCAACCATGTGCGCATCGTCGGGACAGGTCTGACCACAAAAAGGGCATATCTCTAAGACGGCGGCTGGCTTCGTGTCACAACATATCCAAGTAGTTCGAAGTGCATGTACTGAGTCTTCGTGCCGGATCCACTCGTATTTCGTCTTGAAAGCCCGAGGACAGAAAGTGCAGAAAAAGGGCAAGTCTTTCTGTGGCTCGCCTGCGCTGTTGACGCCATTTATGGTCTGGCGCGGCGACTCTTTCCATGCCATCCGACGTCTACCGCGCCTCCTGTCTCGACCGAAAGACGAGATATTACTGCGACTACCGCTGGATGATACTGTATAGGTAGTCGGTGCAGTGCCTTCGGACGAAGCGATTGAAGTAATGACAGAGCCCCTACGATCTTGCCTCGATGATGACCATGTATCATCCTGGCAGCTTCCGTTGACAGAGTGCTCATATACAGCAGCTTGTACTGCAGATAGCACCAAGTCTTCTTCTTGATAAGACTGAGCAAGGTATACCGCTAACGGTGGTTGTGGAGGTGATAGCGCACTGTCTGCCTGCTTGTCTAAACTTTCTAGGCTATCTTTGGAAAGTCTCGCCTCCAGATGGCATTCTCCAAGCGTTGCACCATTCCGCATTGTGGCGTCCGGGTCTACCGAAGTAAGCAAACTGACTGATAGGATACTGATACCCACACACCTTCACATTTCTTTCTTGCTCGGGTATTATTGAACCAGTTGCGGACCTTCTTGACATCAAGGTTGGCTTGATGAGCAATAATGTCCATTTCCCATGAGCAGGGATATGCATTGGCGGCGAATTCTTCCTCCAGAATCTGTTTTGCTTCAATAGGGATGCGGCTTTGGATACCTTTACGTTTCGCAGATGCAGGCTTCCAGCTGGCATTGGCAATTTGCTGTGTTGTAGTGGTTGTGTCGGCAGGTAATTCTACCAGTTCTGGAGAAGTGATGGCCTGTCCTATGGGTTCAGGCTCCCATAACGGCGAAGATTCAGATGGGCATGCATTAGGTACACTGGTATTTTCGGAACAGAGGAATCCTGGGTGCGAGGTATCAATCGATGATGAGGGCGCGAGGGCGGAATCTGGACCGTCCCCAGAGAACAAGCCTCCAGTAAGTGGGGAGGCTGAGGCGGGGTTGACATTCACAGGTGCTGACCATTGCGGAACCTGAAACAATGGTAACTGCCGAGCAGCCTGGCCAATAGAAAAATCAGGAGCACTGTACGTAGAATCGTCCCAGGAGTGTGTGGCATCCACAGAACGGGTCACGGCTGTTGGGTTCACGGCCCAGTCCATAGTAGTGACATTGTCGGCCGGTTGAAAAGGTAGACTTGTTCTTTGATGTGATGCCTCGATTGCACGGAGCTCAGAGTCATGTTCAAGCGCAGCAAAGTCGAAGAATTCGTCGATCTTGTCCGGCGCGTTGCCACTCATCTTGACGCGTAACGGTTGGATGGAATGATGGTTCAGGTGAGCTCCAGCGACGGCTTAGCCAGGCGACAGGCAATCGGACATTCGTAGCTTGACCAGGCACAGACAAACAGAACAACAATTAACAGGTGAGGGTCGCATGACAGAGACGGATCATCCACGAGACGGGACCGAGGCAGAGATTGTGTGGCTATGACCGTAGCTGTGGCTGCTGGCCTGGAATGATGAAGTGGGCGCGCGGATCCTCTAGGCAACCAGTGGTAGTCAGCCGCGCCTTTGAACAGATGCCGGCATGCACAAGAGACGTTGACGACAAAGAGAGGACGGGGAGTTGTGACGCGTGGGCAGTGGACAGTGGACGAAACATAGGCCACCGGGTCAGCACAAGGAACGGATGTTCGAGGGCCCTGTAGGCAATATGTATCGACCGAACCATCGGCGCCCGCCCGCATTCGAGCTGCAAAGGCGGCGTTGCCCAATGTCGTTAGCGCCAATGGTTGCTCCACCGAAAAGTTCAACCCACCCGAAAAGCTCGCGACATGAGCAGCAACCTCACGCGCACTGATCGCAGCCCATCCTCACAATGGCCGCCGAAGTACAACTACTGCAGCCCTTGAAGCTGCCAAAGGGCCCGACGACGCTCACGTCGGAACAAAAATATTGGAACTCTTTCGCCTCTGAGCTGCGCCTCGACCCTTCGCAGCATTCTTCGCCCGTAACGCACATCTCGATACCGCCGCCCCAGCCCGTGAATGCGCTTTCCGCAACGCAGGACCTGTTTGCGGTGACAACTGGATCGCGCGTTCAAATCTTCTCGTCCAAGACCCGGAAAGTAGTTAAGACCATCTCGCGCTTCGGCGTCGACGATATTGCGCATTCGGGAAACATCCGGCGCGATGGCCGCATCCTGGTCGCAGGCGGAGACAGTGGTGTAATACAAGCATTTGATGTCAAGAGCAGGGCCATTTTGAAGACATGGAAGGAACACAAGCAGCCTGTCTGGGTTACACAGTGGAACCCGCAAGAACTGACTGGGTTGATGAGCTGTTCGGACGACAGAACCGTGCGGTTATGGGATCTGCCAAGCGAGAAGAGCACGATGAAGTTTGATGGACATCAGGATTATGTGCGCAGCGGTACTTTTATGCCTGCGCAAAGTGGACTACTTGTGTCGGGAAGTTACGATCAGACCGTCAGATTATGGGATTCGCGAGTGGGCGGCAAAGCTGTCATGGTTTTCAAGCATGCAGCGCCTATTGAGGCTGTCCTTCCCATGCCGTCTGGGACCGCCGTTCTCGCCGCGTCCGACAACACCATCAGTGTCCTTGACATTGTGGCTGCAAAACCCATCCAGATGCTGCGAAACCACCAGAAGACCGTCACGGCGCTGTCTTTGGCAAACAACGGGGAGCGCCTTCTCTCTGGTGCACTTGATGGACACGTCAAAGTTTTCGAAACCACTGGTTGGAACGTCGTGGGCGGGCTGAAATACCCTTCGCCCATTCTTTCCCTCAACATCATCCCTAGCCAGAAGGAGGATCGTCATATCGCCGTAGGCATGCAATCTGGTCTCCTGTCGATCAAGACACGTCTTTCAGGAGAGCAGAAGGCGCTGGCACGTGAGCGAGAAAAGGAGATGCAAGCGCTTATGGAGGGCAAAATCGAAGAGTATGACAAGAGCAAGAAAAGGAAGCGCGGAAAGGGATGGGAAAAGCGCGTCAGAGGCAAAGACTTTACGGGCGAGAGTGCCGACATTGTCATCGAAGGCAACGCACGAGGAAAAATCACCAACGGACAGCCATGGGCACATGCCATGAGGAAAGGAATGTATGCCCAGGCTTTGGACATGGTGCTCGAGTCAAAGGTACGGTTTCCTTTTCTCTTGTCTTGAATCCTTGAATGCTAACCAGTTTTGCAGGAAGGAAACGCACGCATGCAAGCCATCACGGTCCTAACCGCCCTGCGTCACCGCTCCGCTCTCCGCGCCGCCCTCAGCAACCGCGACTCGGTAACGCTGCAACCTGTTCTGCGATGGTGCATCAAGAATATCTCCGACTACCGCATTACGCGGCTGACGACGGACGTGGCCCTCGTAGTGCTAGACCTGTACGCTGACCAGCTTGGACGCAGCGAGGAGGTCGACGATCTCGTCTTGGCGCTCATGCAGCGGGTCAAGGTCACGGTCGAGGCGAGCCAGGACGCGTGGAAAGTCAGGGGTATGTTGGATATGCTGGTTAGCAGCGTCGGTGGGGTGGATGGTGTTGAGGTTTGAGAATAATCCTCTCCCACTTCGCCATGCCGTATTTGCCTCAGGTTAGTTTTGTGGACTTGCATAGCGATGGCGTTTTGCTTTTTTTGCAGGGGACTTTTTGTTCCATCTGTGAAGTTTAGTTTTCTTTCCTTGCTTTCGCGCCATGTCGATGGAAAATTGTACGTGTTGATGTGAACTGAGGGAATGGGTCTGAACGCTTATCCGGAGAGATTGATGCAGGAGTATGTAAATCTCGATAGAAAGACGTGTTGTACTCTGGAATGACGGAATAAAAGAAAAGAAAACAATGCTGCACAGATTTTGCCAGGTCCTTTCTCGAGACATGCTCCTGGCGAGGTGGATGATGTTGTAGTATGTTTTATTGTACAAGCCGGTGCGTTTCTGTCACCGGCTATATTGAATACATAAAAAGGGTCGTTGAAAGCCATGCTCACTTCTATCTACCACAGGCAAAACTGTCGTTGGGAGGTGATGGGTCGGTCGGGTAGAGCGACCCAGAGTTTGCGGTTGTCGCGCTTCTTCTTGATTTCGTCCGAGATGCGCATGCGTGTCTTTTCTTCCTTGAGAAGGACGGAGAAACCTGGATGGAGATGTTAGCATAATGTTCACACCATTTGGTCTAGATCTATTGTACATCACGTGCGCAATGACATAAAGATGCTCCCAAGTCTGTACAAGCGGATGTTAGACTTACTTGTTGTGCGGTGCTTCAGCATATTAATGGCGCCTCTCGCCCTAAACTCAGGGCTCTTCCAGCTCTCGCCGGGCCCCACCCATGCCTGATCAATGTAGATCTCACTGGGATCCCTCACCACCTTCTTGCGCCCATCCTTCAGCTCAATGGTAGTTTCCTTGAAAAAAGGCACTTTTGGTTTCTTGAGTGCCATGTCAGAGTCTTGGCTTGAGGTTTTGTAGTCCCAGGTGTCCCTGGGTTTCCCTGCGTCCGTTGCTTCTCTTTGCTTATTCCAGCGCGAAACAGCGGCTTCCTCGCCGGCCAGACCCATTCCACGACCCAGAATGGCTTCGTTCTGGGCGATTTCCAGACCCTTGATGACGTCGCGGGCGATCCTCTTCTTCGAGAAGCGGAGCTGCACAAGAGCCTCCGACACTGTCTTGCCAGCAATTTGGTTGACTACTTTTTGTAGTTTTTTGGTCGACGTGGGCAGGTTGTGTGACTTGTAGAGGGATTGACGTTCGGTGCGGAGGAGCTTTTCCGACTTGGTCATACGGCCGTGGCGCTTGACGCCCGAGATGACGAGCTTTCGTTCGAGGCGCTTGCGGGCGGTCTGGTCTGGGTCGATGTTCATGTTCATAAGTTGCCGGTCCTCCTGCTGCTTAGCCTGCTCTTGCCGCCGCCTGTGACGCGCCTGAAGCTTCTCTTTCTCCTCTGGGCTCATGTCATCCCGCCATCCTGGGATTTCGCGCTCGGGGAGGAAGAGGGAAGACGGATGGGTGGAGAGGCCTCCGAAGCGAGGGGTAGGGCGGACTGTGCGGTTGCGGTCGTCTACTGCGCGGGTCTCGCGCTCTTTCTGCTGGAAATATTGCTCGAGGACGGGGTTGGAGAGGTCTTCATCCTTGTTGCTGCCTTCAGAGGATGCATTGCGGCGGTCAATGCAGGGAAGCGATGCAGAGGGGACCCAACGAGTGCGGGGGCGCAGGGCGGCGAGGGCTGGCGGTGGTCAGTACGCCATGCTGGTGCGATGGTGGCCCGGCAAAGAGCAATTGGCTCGCGGGGAAGGGCGGGGGGAAGGCGGAGAGAGGCACAACAGAGGCATACCTGAGTGGGCAAGCCGCCGCGAGGGAATGGGAGCGCTCATGGTGGGCTGCCCGGCGGCACGGGGAGCTGGGGCGGTGGTGATGTGGGTGCAGTGAGGTTGACGGGAAATTCTGTGGTTGCGGCGAAAGGCTCGGCGCTTGCAGGGGGTGGAGAGTCTCGGCAGACGATCGCCATGAGCAGACGGGCGGCGATGCAACGCTCAGAAGCAATGCGTGCAGCGCAGGCGGCCTTTGTGCGCTGGAATCAGGCCATGGGCGTCTGCGAACGGGCTGCAGCGTGTGCGCGAGACTGCAGACGCGCAATGCGCCCGCTGCCACATAGTACATGCCCGCCGCGCATCCCGCCCTACGCAGCTCCAACCCGCTTGCTGCATCACTACTTGATTAGTTGCGGGCCCAAGCTCGTCTGATGCACCTAACCTAACCACCTTTTCTTCGACGCCGTCACGCTCACTCGAGGCCTCCTCCCTCACGGCGCCCGTGGCTCCCCCGTCCCCTTCCATCGCATCCGCCCGCCCACCGCCCGTCCCATCCCATCCCGCCGTTTGCGAGCGTCGCCCGTTTGCGCCCGTCCCATGCCGTCCGTAACGAGCGTTTCGATGCCTTGTAGTCCCAGCACTTCGCGACGGTAGAAACACCACGCCCCACAGCCACGCCAGCGCGCCCGACGCTTCCGCCGTGCATCATGGATATCAACTCGCTCCTCTCCCCCTCCGACTCGCCTGCGGGCACGCCCACGCCACAGCCCGCCCCGGCCGCCGCGTCGCCGTCGCTGCTGCCATCGCCAGGCAAGCGCACGAGGCGCCAGATGCCATCGAGGACGCCCTCGGGTCTCAGCCAGCAGGTCCTGTCTTCGACGTCGCCACAGCCCCAGCAGCACCAGAATCTCCAGTCCAGAGGCCCCTCGCCCGGCTTCACCCAGATTGCCAATGGCGCAAGACCGATACACAGCGCCATGAACACTCCCCAGCAGGTCTCGTCGCCGCGCGATGCGCGCATGACGACCCCCAATTCCATGTACCGCCAGACGTCCACTCCAGGCATGGATACACTTGCAGGTACGTACTTGCTTTCTTTGTGTGACGACAAGCTGCATCGCAATGTCCGGGTTGGAAATGCAAGGCGAGTTTGGACTAGGCAGCGACGAGAGGATGAATTCATAGCTTCAAGGAACAGGTGCTGATAGCCACAGATCTCGCCAGCATGCAGCAGCAGCAGCA